>JANAVB010017763.1:90000-100102 GCA_029216955.1 Iris pallida
AGCTTCAAAGGGCCAGGAGGCGACCGTAGGATGTAGTGGTTCCGATGGTGTATGGGAAAATCGGCGTAAAGCTGGCAAGCATGGCACTTTTCAGCATAGTCGACGGTATCGGCTACCATGGTTGGCCAGTAGTAACCCATGCGTCGCAGTCGATCCTACAACTTAGGGCCAGGTTAATGAGCCCCACAAGTCCCATCATGAGCTTCCCGAAGGGCTTCGGCCGCTTCTTCGTTGGATAGACATCGAAGGAGAAGCCTATCGGAGGAACGTCGGTACAGCATTTTAGTAGCTGCATCATAATAAAATTGAAGGGAACGCCTTCCGACCGAGATGGCTTCTTTCAGGTCTTCTGGGAGAATTCCATAGACAGCAAATTCGATGAATGGGAACCTCCAGTCTCGGACATTAATACCGGCACTTGTCGTCATGGCATGGGCCATTTATGAGCAAAGGTTGTTTTTGGGACAGACCAAGTCTCGTTCAACTACCGTGACGTAGTGTTGAGTCCCGAGGGGTGCTGCCAAAGAAGCTGCAAGGCTAGCCAGAGCATAAGCCTCCAGGTTTTGTAGCCGAGGTACGTGTTCTATGAAGAACTTGGTGAAGGTTGAAATAAATTCAATACAGCTTGATGGTAAGGAACCAGATCTTCATGGCGAACTTCGTACTGCCCTCGAATTTGATTAACGACGAGTTTTGAGTCGTCGTAAGCTTCCAGATGATCCACCCCAGCTGTTGCGCCAGCTGGAGTCCATAATCAGAGCGTTGTACTCGACAATATTATTGGAGCATGGCTTCGAAAGGGAGTAAGCACGCTGAATGACCAGCTGATCGGGGGAGACTAAGACTACCCCCACTCCGGCGATGATTTGGCCTTTGGGGCCTGTTCTCGAAGCGCCATCGAAAAACACCCGCCAGACGGAGGTTTCGTCGGTGACGTTTGATTCTTGGACCTCATCCGGGATGTCTTCATAGAGTCTGGAGGACTCCGGGATGGGGTGCACGGCTAAAAGTCGGCAAGAGCTTGACCCTTGACGGCTTTTTGTGGAACAAACACCATGTTGTACGGCGTCAACAGGATTGCCCATGTAGCTAATCGAGAGTTCAAAGATCCCGGCTTCGTCATGAGAATCCTGAGTGGATTGACTCGGAAGATGACATGAATTGTCTGGCCCGAAACATAATGGCGAGTCTTCTAGATGGCGAATACCAAAGCCAAACACTCCTTTTCGTCGGGGTTGTACCGGTGTTTGGCCCCGATCATCGTTCTACTAAGGTAGTAGATAGCTTGCTCGTAGCCTGCATCGTTGTTCTGAGCCAACAAAGCGCCGAGAGAATGATCCATGGCACGGACGTAGAGAGAGAAATGGTTTGTCTACGACGGGTGCCATAAGGACTGGTGGGCTCATCAAGTAAGCTTTGATATCATCGAAAGCTTTCTGGCATTTTTGTCCAGACGTAGGAGACTCCCTTCTTTATGAGCTGGGTGAAGGGTTGGCATTTTCCAAAAAGGTTCGCTATAAACCTTCGGATGTTTGCCAGACGCCCCTGCAGGCCTCGAAGTTCTCAGACGTTCTTCGGAGGGTCCATGTCAAGGATGGCTTTGGTTTTCTCGGGATCGACATGAATGCCTTTCGCCGTGATAATGAAGCCCAAGAACTTTTTGCTAGAAACCCCAAGAAAGGATTTAGCAGGATTTATCTTAAGTTAATGCGCTCGCATGAGACCGAAGACTGTCTTTAGGTCTTGTAGGTGATCACCTTTGATACGGCTCTTAACTGCGATATCATCAACATAGCATTCAACTGTTTTATATAGATGTTGATGGAAGATGGTACTCATAGCTCGTTGGTATGTAGCACCAGCATTTTTTAAGCCAGGGCATCACTGTGTAGCAGAAAACCCCCTTCGGAGTCTTGAATGTGTGTGTTTTACGTCATCGGAGAACATTTTGATCTGGTTGTAGCCCGAGTACCCATCCATGAAAGACATGCGTTTGAAGCCACATGTATTGTCGATCATCACGTAAGTGATTGGAAGCAGGAATTCGTCCTTCGGGCAAGCAGTATTGAGATCCCTGAAGTCGATGCAGACTCGTATCTTCCCATTCTTCTTGGTAACATGGACGATATTGGCCATCCAATCCAGATGTTTCTCTTCACGGATGAACCCGCTGCTCTGGAGTTTGTCCATCTCCTGATCGATAGCGTTCATGATGTCAGAACAAAAACGTCGTTGTTGTTGCTTTACAGGCTTAACATCAGGCAAGATGATAAGTCTATGCAATACGATCTGGGGATCAAGTCCCGGCATATCTTCGTAGCTCCAGGCGAAGACGTCGATATATTCCTCGGCCAATTAGACCAAAGACTCCCGGTCTTTTTCCTTCAGACTCTTGCTGATGAAGATGGATTTGGAAGGAGATACATCCCCAAGGTCAACTTGTTCGACCTCGTCTTCGGTAGGGGCTCGCGTAATTCAAAACGAGACTTCCACTGTGCTCCTAGGCATTGAGCCTAGGATTCTTCCTCAAAGAATTTCGATGTTTGGTCATTGCCTTCATCCTCTTGAGATTGTGCAGATACCATGTTGACTGACGGCACCTTCCTGAGGACTGAGCCAATACTCGTATCGGAATCCCAAGTTGATACTTCGAATGAGTGAGAGTGTTCCACTTCTTCTGCCTCCGAACTCTCTGGTGTTGTCGGCTGCGTGACATAGCCTACCACCCGTCGAGTACGATGATAGTAGTCCTACGGCTTTTTTTAGGTGTTGGGAGCCGGAAGGGAAGACGTCGGCCTTTGCCGTAGTTCAGGCCCTTGTTGCTCTTCAAATCATAACCCATCTTTTGCATGAGGTACTTTGCCTCGTCCGTGTACCGATAGACTTATATTCTGCCGGTATCTGGTTCTGGCTCGAGTGGCGGGAGGTCTTGATGATGCTCGACTTTGCCGAAGATGATTGGTTCTTCATCCCGATTTCGCGGTAGGACTATAAAACGGACTCCTTGGGACGGGACTACTCGATTTACATGATTGACGGTCGTTTTTGTGTTTGTAATGACCGTAGAACATTATCTAGGTATACATGGCGTTCTAATATGGAAGACTAGAATAATTGAAAGATACTCTATTATTGATAAAATACAAGATTTTGTCCCGCGGATTACATTATCAAGAGAAGGTGCATCTATATTAGCAGATATGTACTCTCCTAGCTCTTCATCAGTGAGCATCCGGGCCGGATCGGAAGAGTTTATCGCCGATTTGGGATCCGAGAGGGCTGTGTGGACGTTCTCTTGCAGCTTGGATGATTGCGGAGGCTTGCCTTTGAGACGCACCTTCAGGGGTGCCTCAACTGCGCCTTCAGTGACTGGTGCCTTCCCCTGTAGTTTTGCCACAAGGGGAGCCGATGTTTGAGGAGGTCTTCCCTCGAGCCGTATCTTCAAGGGAGCTTCAGTGGGTGTTCTTCCTAGAGAAGTTGGTGCTTTTCCAGGTAGCTTGATGTTCATGGGAGGCAGCATCTGAGGCGGTTTCTTTTTGAGTCGAATCTTCAAAGGAGCGTCGGGGATCATCTCTGGCTCCATGTCCAGCTCTGTCGCTGTTTCTGCTTTGTCATCAGCATCGTTGGCTTCCCCTTCATCGAGCGACTTATATAAGCTAGCATCGGTGAAGTAGGCTTCGATCCCTTGAAAGGGTCAATGTCCGCGAACTCTGTCCGGATGATGTCGTTGGTGGACACGTACTTCATACATTGGTGGAGTGTAGATGGCACCACCATGTACTCAAGCAGCCATGGACGACCCAACAGGAGGTTGTAGTTGACGTCGGCGTCCATGACATAGCAAGTCACCTCGGTTCGGAGGTTATCGATATAACATTTCAGCCGTATTTTGCCCAACGGTTCACTTTTGCTAGCATTAAAACCACTGATTGTAGTGTTGGAAGGTGCCAGACGGTACATCGGGATCCCCAGTATTGACAGCAGAGTCCTAGGGATGATGCTGAAGGAAGACCCTGGATCAATCTGAATTTGCTTCACCTTGACGGAACCCACATACCCTGTGTAGTACAGTGGCCTGTTGTGGCGGTTGTGCTTGAGTAGCATATCTTATTGGGTAAAGATTATTTTGGGGATGACCTCATCCGCATAACGGCAGTGCGCACATGTGGTCAGGAGATCCTCGGGCTGCTTGACCTGACTGATGAAGGACTCAGCATCCTTCAAGGCTTCACAGAGAGCTTCGCGGGTGTCTTTGGAAAGACGAAGAAGCTCGTAAAAAAATAAGCGGGCGGGCGTCGAGTACCGACAAGTTGTGCCAGTATGTCAAAGTTGTGGGGCTTGGCTAGCCCCGAAGCATTCTCCCTTCGCAAAGGCTTGTCGAAACGGGCCTCTACATGCTTGTATTTATTGGCTGCTGGAGGTTTGGATGGACCTCCTTCTTCGGCAGCAGGGGTAGTGCAGGGAGGCACCACCTCAACGGCAGCTTCGTCGGATTGGGCATTAAGCTGCAAACGGGTTTGTACAGGAAGAGCCTCTTCCACGGAGGAAGAGACCATGCGGCAAGACTTGATCTTCTTGCCCTTAGCTTTGGAGGTAGAGCGTACCCCGTTGAGTAACCTCAGAGACGAGATCAGGGTGAACCTATAAGACTATAAATAGAGAGTATACACAAGAAATCAGGAAATGTACATGTGAGTCTCATGGCAAGGTAAGCTGTAAATCTAGAGCTAGAACAAGGCAAGTAAACTGATCATGGCATGTACAAGAATCAAGAATCATCTATCTAGGTGTGTGAGTACTAGCTACAACATGTGGCCGGCTTGGGTCTGCACAAGGTCTACTGCTCAGCCAATCCTACGTGGAGTGTAGGATTGGTGTCATTCAAGGTCTATAAGAATAAACAAGGCAGATAATGATCACACATCTACACTAGTACTCCCCGTCCCCGACTGGTAGAGTTGGATGTCCGACAAACCGATGGTAGTGATCGTACCTCGGATTGTCCACTCTCCCAACCTCTTTAGGACGCTTCGAGCCTGCCAATTTGATCTTATCACCCTGCTTCAACATCTCGAAGAGTTGCAAGGTGTCTTCGTCGTTGAAAAAATAGACCTCCTTTGGCCTCGGCGCAAGCGAAGGCTTCTGAGTAGGTGCTTGTGCACCTTTGGAGGCATTGACAGTCAGTACCTGCTTCCCCTTCGTCTTACGTCCAGGGTTGTTGGCAGCAGGCCATTTTCCCTTGTCTTCAAAAGCAGGAAAACTGACTCCCAGAACGCGAGCATTGGATGCCTTCTTTTCAGCTGCTTCAGCCTCAATAATCAATGAGCTCCAATCGGGAGGAGGAGTGGAGTTGAGCCAGAGCTTGATCGCAGAAAGCATGTTCATGCTGCAGGAGGAGAGAAGTGTATGTTCTGGCGTACCCGGGGGCAGTCTGAAGTAGGCTTGTCGGAAACATTCGATGAATGCTCGAACCGTCTCCTTCTCCTTCTGCCGCACCTCTATCAGGGACGCCATTGTCATGTCTTTCCCTCCATCGTAGAAACAATCGAGGAAAATACGTGTCAATTCGTCGAAGGAAGATATGAAGTTGTTAGGGAGACTGCAGTACCAGTCGTAAGCCACTCCTTTCAGTGCCCCGACGAACAGGCTGGTGAGTAGCGCGTCTTCCTTCGGGAGATGTCCTGTTTGAGACTGGAAGTACATCAGATAACGGCATGGAGAGTCCTTCCCGTCGTATGGCGTCAATGTTTGTAGTTTATACTTGGGAGGATAAACCACTTTATTCCATTCGAGGGGGTATAGTTGTGGGATCCCCATCTTCTGGCGCTCTTCATGTCTGTTCTTTGACTCAAAGTGCTCACGCAAGTCCTTGATCATCGCCACCATGTCTTGTGAAGCTGGGATTTGGAGAAGATGGTATAGTCTGAAGCTGTACATTCGAAGGTTCCAACACTCGCGGTGCTTCGCGGCAATCGGTATTCAAGGATGCCCATTGTAGGGGCACACTTGATTCCCCGTTGACTCCTGGGTCAGGATTAGTGGAAGGTGCTCTGGCAAAAGCTGATCGTATCTCGAACATGCTTGAGTCAGTATTTGCATGGAGGCAGAGAGGGTTTTGAGTCCTCCCTCCAAGGTATCCATGCGCTGAACGAGATCTGCTGGTGGCGCATCTGAATCCGCATCATCGCCCCCGTCATGTATACTGTCATGACGTGACTGGAAGTGGATGGATCGGTTGAAGCTTCGCTTTCAGCCTTGCTCTTTTGTGGAAGAGGAACTTCCTCCGGAGCTTCGTTTTGGCTACCCCAGCTATGTTTGTTTGCCACTAAAATCTTTGATTACAAATTTCAGTTATAAATAGAACAGTGTTACAATATAGGACTTAGATGTAGTCCTAGGAGAACACTTTATTTATCTGGGTCCCTGTGTCGATGGAGCGAGTGGTAATGCGTTGACTTCGTTGACGATCTGACGACGGTTCTCAATTCTCTGAAGGTCTGAGTTGCTCTGGGTACTGGAGCTTATGGAGAGGAAGAAGACATTGAGTGTCTCTTCCGATCTCTGGGAGTAAACTCTGATACTTTGGTTGACTGTGTGTCTTGATCTCTCACAGTCTCTGTGTATCTCTGTCTGTGTAAGAAGGAGATGATCCCTCTATTTATAGCTTGCAGGCTGGCTGCTCATGCGCGCATATGTAGAATGTACCTGTTTGTGGGGATGTCACATAGTAATTACTGATGGAGGCACATGGGCGGCGTGCTCGGATTGAGGAGTTGAACTCTTCTTGTTGCATTTGTGGGCAACGGCAGAGCTGACACGTAGCAATGGAGAAGATCTTTCGGTTGCTGAGATCTTGGGTGATTAGCACCCCTTTATCGGCTGAACTGAGTCAAAAGACATGTGGCGCGTATCCGTAGCTCAAAGATCTCGGATTTTATGGAGAGTAATCTGACAGGATGCGCCTAGGATTGGGCGCATGAGTAGACTTTGGCCTGTAACTTTTTGGAGTCACGAACCAGTCTGGGCGCATGACTTTTGAGGCGCATGCGGGGCTTCAGTAGTGACTTGACCTCTGTCTTTAGGGATCAGAAAAAAGTCTGAGGCGTATGGCTTTTAAGGTGCATGCAAAATGGTTGGGCGGCCACGTGGCTTGTAACCGCCGGAGGAAAGTAATGATGTGCTGATGTCAGCGACGCTTCGTCTTCTGAAAAAGTTGCTAAGTGTTCAGTCCTCGGGGGACGTGCTGCCAACTCTGTCACTTGAGCATTAATTGCTTAATGGGTGACGAGCCAAAATGGGCTTATGGGTCCATATTGATTAGGACGCATGGATCTGTGCTTTGTTCGGCACATCCTTACGGGGCACTTTGGAACGGGCGCGTCTGTACGATGCGCGATATCTGGCCGGTGCATCCGTTTTCATGACGTGCCTTTATTGGTCCGTCTGTTGAGTTCAAGTTCATTGCACTGACTTCGGAAAGGTTGCCACTTGGTGCGTGGGTTTGATTTGCCATGGCTTATGAATAGCAACAGTTTGAGAGAGTTTTGTTGTCTCTCCCTTGACTTCTCGACGAATATGGATTCGACTGATCCTCCTCCTTGGCAAGACGTTGTACTGTGGATGATGGTTCTCCTTGCTCGAAGAAGCTTTGACAGTGAACTCTTTCAGATGACTGAGATTCGCCGAGTTAGAATAGACATAGCAGTTTATGTTCGAGCTGCTTGTTGGTACGACATCGAGTGCCAAGTTGAATGCATGGTTTGGGTTTGATGATGGAAGAGCCCCAGGCTGACAGATGCACCTGTGCGTTGACGAGGAAGTGATTCACTCTGACGGAGCAGAGTGATACGCTGGGAGACAGGCACAGCATGTTGCAACTGCTGGAACACAGACTGCCTTGGTGGTGGAGCCACTGCCTTACGGCAGCAAACAGTTGATGGCGACCGTAGCACAAGTGTGCCCTGTGAGGGGCGTATTATGCTTGTTGGTCGGCTCTCCTGATCGACGTTTGTGAATGATCACACACTACCAAAATTTATCGTTTTAGCGACGGCCACATCCGTCACGAAACCGACGGTAATTACCATTAGCGACCGATAACCGACGGATTTTGGCCAAAATAATCCGTCGGCAATCAGCTCGTCGCTAATAACGTTCCGTCGCTAAGTTGTCGTCACGGCAACGGAATAGCGACGGATTTCCGACGTCACAATACGAAGCATTAGCGACACGTTCCCGACGGATTTCCGTCCATTTCAACTATTAAGTATTGAACTGTGTAGGAAATAGCGACGTAACTTTCCGTCGGTAACCCGTCGTAACAGCGTATCAGATCGTATCGATCCGTCGCCAAGCCGTCGGTATCCGTCGGTACTTAACGACGGATTTGCGACGGTCTTATGACGGACTATCCGTCGATCAGGTTCTGGAAATGCTTAGCATTTCCAGCACCATGGCGACGGAATAGTCGCGGACCCGTCGCTACCGCGACGCCACAGCGACGGATTGCTGACTGATTATCCGTCGCCATGGTTATGGAAATGTCATGCATTTCCAGAACCATGGCGACGGATAACCAGCCGCTAATCCGTCGCTGTATTTGGCGACGGATTAGCGGCTGGTTATCCGTCGCCCTGGTGACGGCTATTCCATCGTTGTTCCGTCGAAGCTTATACCACCAGAACGTTGCCGACGGATGATCCGTCGCTAACCCGTCGCTGACTGCAAACAGTTTAAAACCTCCAGGTAGCGACGGCTTATCCGTCGAAAACCCGTCGACAACTGGGAATATCCGTCGCTAAACGGTCACTAGTCCGTCGCTAACTGGGTTTTTGGGAAAAAAAAATTTGGCAGCACTTTCCCTGTTCATAAATATATGCATAAACCAAACCAATATATAATGCACACCAATTATCCAACAATCACACAGACCAAAATATAATGCACACCAATTATCCAAGAATCACATAGACCAAATATACACATACGACCAATTATCCAAGAATCACAGACCAAACCAAATTAATAGAAAATAAATATCAATTATCCTAAAGAGTAACATAATATCCGGTGCTATAAGCCGATTATAGCATAATTAGTTCAAAGCTCTCACAAATAATCCAAATTTTATTAATACAACATTTTAAGGAGGAGGTCGATTGTCCGTTCCCGTATTCGACCGACGCATATACTCCTCCACAAGGTACGGAGGCAAGGCGTCGTAGACAGTGCTCGGAAGTCGGCGAAGCTGCTCTGCGGACATGAGATCCAGGAGTGTCTTCACAGCCGTAGGCGGTAGCACAGGGGCTTCAGGGTTGAAAGAAAGGTGGCCCACGAAAGACGGACCGACACCTGCAATCGACGGACCAGTAGAAGACGACGAGCACCATCAGCAGACGTACCGGCAGCAGCAGACGCAGGCGGAAAGTGCGTGGCAAATTGCTCCCGCAAGGACGACACCGCCTCGTGCAGCTGCGTAAGCTGTGACCTAACATCATCGTCTGCCCGGGCCAGGGAGGAGGCGGTGTCGGTGGAAATCTCTGCGTCGCCATATACAATGGCCCTAGGGAGCCAACTCCGTACAAGTACCCTTTCTTAAAGCCGCCGACGGCATCTACGAACAAGTCGTTCCGAGCGGCCAAAGAAGAGGGCGTCCGGAAGGGCGTCGTTTCACCGACATCCTCGGTGTCAGTTAACTGAGCCCGACTAAGGGCCTCACGATACGCAGCCTATCAAATGAATGTGTTTATATTATAAGATTTACCTAAGTTGTAATTTAAATCCTATGTTTCACTAAGTTAAGTGTGAATCCTAAGTTTACCTAAGTTATAGTCCGAATACTTTTAATTCTAACGTTAATCTCATAATCATAAGTACTTACATCAGTCTCCTTCGCCCTCTCGTCGATGAAGCTCCCATCCTTCCGTCTTTTGTGCGTATGCTGGAAGACGTCGTGTATGGTGACCGATTCTGGCGCCCTTTCCTCCTTCACCGCCCGTTGGGCCTGCATACGAAATTTGCGTAGAAACTAATTAACTCCTTTAATTAATAATACCTAATTCGATAGTGAAATAAATTTACGGTTGCTCACCAGATCTGCAAG
>JANAVB010017765.1:0-26308 GCA_029216955.1 Iris pallida
TGTCTTCTTCGACTAGAAAGAAGAAGGTTGGGTTGCAGTTAGCACTGCACTTCCCTGGTAGATACGCTGCACTAGTAGCAGCATTTTGCTTGCTGAGAACATCAGAATAAAGGATTGGTTGCACCGCCGTAGCTTCTTCGATGGTGGTGCTCGATGCATCGCCTTTGCGCACCCAGACTTGGCGGTCTTCTTCGGCTTTGACAGCCGCTTGGAAGGACTCGTGCTGCCTTCAGAGATAAACTCCTCGTACACCTTTGATTGAGGCATACCACCAATGTCTTCTGGAAGGAGCCAAGCTTACTGTCGTAAGATTGTGATACGACCTTCTCGTTGGAAAAGAAAGTGGTCTCCAGCAGAGTCGCCAGCTTATTTGTCATTAAAAAGTTTGGGATGAACTTTATATATAATCATAAACAAAACAGAGTACAATGTAGGATCTCGTTGGGATCCTAGGAGTACACTTTTATTTTTATCTGAGAATCGTGGAGATAGAGAGGTGATTCTTTACTCCGTTGACGATCTGACGACAATCTCGGACTCTATGAAGGTCGGAGTTGCTCTGGAATGGACAGTGAGTTGAAGAGGATTGAAGCTCTTGTAAGTGCTCTAGATGCTAAAGTGGTTGAAAAGTTGGAGATCCCAAAGCCCCTGAATAAAGGAATAATCCTTCTATTTATAGGCAGCGAAATGATCTGTTTATGTGCGCATATATGATGTGCACATGGAGATTTTGCACGTAGGGATGCCACATGTCTGAATTTGTTAGGCGCATGGATGATGTGCTGGGGAGCTGGAGCTAAATTTGTTTGAACTACACTATTGAGCTGCGGAAGAGCTGACACGTGGTAGTTGTTGAGATTTGGTTTTTGCTAAGATCTTGGGCGGTTGGCACCCGTTTGTAGGCAAACTGAGTCAATGATATGTGGTACATGTCTATTGCTCAAAGATCTTGGATCAGTTGCAGGTTGATCTGTTTGGATGTGCCTAGGATCTGGCACATGGAGAGACTTGTTTACCTTACTTTTAGGGGTCAATAGCAAGTCTGGGCATATGGCTTTTGAGGTGCATACAGAGTTTGAGCACATGCAAGTAATCAATCTGCCACGTGGCAGAACATAGCAGTAATCGACAAATGAGTGATGATTTCGTCTCTTCGTCTTCTGCAAAAGTTGACCGCTCAGACTTCGAGATGTACTGCTGTCATTTCGATCATTTTAACATTATATGTTTTGATGGGTGGAGAGCTTTAGATGGGCACATCAGTCGTAGAGTATGGGGCTAACAAGCATATAACCTACATGGCGTATCTTCTTTGGTCAGCTTTGTTGAGTCTTTTGAGGATGACTTTGACTTAGCTGATTTTGAGATGGCAGATTCATCACCATTAATGCAAGTTCATTGCAATGACTTCGGAGAAGTTGCCACTTGGTGCAGGGTTTGATTTGTCCTGGCCTATAAATAGCAGTAGAGAGTCTGCTTGTTCATTTCATCCAAACTTTTTATTTTAGATGAACTCGACCGATCCTCCTTCTTGGTACTGCAGATTATGGATCTCCTCATTCAAAGAAGCTTTGCTTTTGACGATGAATTCTTTTAGAAGAATGATGTGCCGGGAGAGCTATGGACACAACAACTTATGTTCGAGCCCATTGCCGGCAGTGTTCTTCTACGAGATGGCATTGGGTGCCTGTTGCATCCGAAGATCGGGGTCGTCGTGCCCCGACTTTTATTATGCTGAAAGAGCCACCAGGTTTGGATTGATTGCCAACCCGCATTCTGCTCAATAAATGCTTCATTAGCCGAAGCACTCGCATGTTAACGAGGAAGTAATTTGCTCTGATAAGGAGGGATGATGCACCTATGCTGAGACGTCAGAATGATGCGCCTAGCTGAGTCGATACGCCTAGTTGTAGAGTTTAGGCTTCTTTGTAATAGACTTTTTATTGTAATCATTTTAGCCATGTAATATATTTTTATATGAAATAAAAAATCTACTCTTCATGTGCTTTTTATCTTTGATGTCTTTAAATGATGTGCGAACATTTGTCTTGTGTCTTCGGCGCATGATGTTTGTGGCGCATAGACACTTTAGTCGTCGAATGCGCCTGAAATTCTATGCTTCTATACCTATTAATAGGACCACTTCTTCTTCCTCCTTCCACTCTAAACATAGCCCTAATTTAGAAGTTCTTCCCCAAATTTTTTCTACATCCATTTCTCATCCAAATTTTCCCAAATTAGTCTCATTCTTTTTTCCTTGGAGAGGAGAAGGCTCTATTAACTAGCTTGGAAGGATTTGGAGCATTTGGAGCTTAAAGGGATCCTAGATCTTGGCATTTGTATTGAAAATCTATCTTCCAATTGGTATGAGCTTTATAACCCTCTAATTTCGATTAAAATAGTATAGAGACATTCATTAGGGACCCTCATGCATTAGAGTTGTCATTAGAGAGGAGTTTAGGCTTTCCTCTTCCCATTTGAGAGATTTTTCCTTTACATTTTGATTCAAATTAGGGAAAATCCGAGAATAGGATTCTAGGGTTTGTAAAATTGGTAAATTAGGTCATGCCACTACAAGAAAATGTAGCATTCACGGCATGCAATTTACGACGTGCAATTGTTGTGCATTGTAAATGACACTCTTTTACAGTGTGCAAATATGTGTGCCGTAAAAGAGTTATTTTTTGTCTTTTTTACGGCGTGTCTAACATGTACGCCATTGTGAAACCCTGATTTTCAATTTATTAGATTTTGTCAGTTGATGATAATTAATTTAGTTATTATTATTTATTAGTATTATTATATATTATTATTATTATCATTATTATTATTATTATTTAGTCGAATTTAGGAAAAAAAATATTCTTTTAAAATTATCGTTGATTTTTTATTGTGGCCCTGCCCCTATCCCGAGTCCGGACTCCGAACCCGAGTTCAAACCCGATTCGATTTCCCGAAACCCGATCCCGATCCAATTATTTTATTTTTGAAATCCTAGTTAGGATCTAGTATTAATTATTATTTTTAAAAAAAATAATAAGTCCTTTGGCTTGGTCACTCACGACCAAGCCAGCAACCCACTCTCCCTATTCTTGAGCAACCCACTCCTCACTATTCTTCAGCGTACCAATTTCCCCCTAACTCGTTTCCATACCATTCTCCTCCTCCTTCTCCTTAAGAACCACACCACCACCACCACCTCTCCCACTACTCCATACCCTCTTTCTTCTTAACCAACTCTCCACACCACTACCACCCCATTTTACTTTTTCCCAAAACCCATCTCCCAAGCCGCTCCCCCTCCAGAGCACTACCGTGCGTGCCCGACCCCGCTCCCCGCGACCGCCCGCGGCCTCCGGCGGCCTCGCCACTCCGCCGCGCACCGCCTCCAAGGCCGCCTCCTGCGAGCACCTCCGGCCTCCGCCGACCCCCGGCGCCTCCGGCGCGCCGCCTCCGGCGCGCCGCCTCCGGCCCGCGTCCAGCCCCAAGCTGCACGTACCCGGCCGCCCTCCATCGCCGGCCAGCAACCAACGCGCCTCCAGCGCCCCCTCGCCGAGCTTCCCGTGTTTCCGCGGGTCCCCGATCTCCAGATCCGTTGTCCGGTTCATTCCCGTGCTTCCCGCGGTTCCGGTTTTTGCTGTCCAGCACTGCCCGATCTCCCGATTCGCTGCCCGCGTATTTTTTCTCCCATTTTCATCTGAGAGCTCTAGCCGAACAATCTGAGGTATACTTCTGTGTCCCCGAGTCCCTTCCGTAGTGTCAGTGATGATACGGTTCATGATCCCGTCCCGGGATTCGGTTGCATTTTCGGTTTTATTATTTAAACAAATTCACGTTCTTCTCGTCTAAAGAAAAGTATTAGTTTTATATATGATATTACAAAATACAAAGTTTTGCCAAATTAACCGGTAATTGCCATTTTTCCAATTAATCAATAACCGGCTTATTTTAATTAAATAACAACGAACGTAGAATTGCGACGTTAGACGATTTTCGGTAGATTAATTAATAAACTTAAAACCTGACTAGGGTCTACTTCTAGAGATTGTAACTAGCACACCTAGAATGGCTTTATTATGGTTCTAAGCCAAGGTTCTCAACTGTAGGATCTCGGAGACGAACCTGACATCCTCCTCAGTACCAACATTCTCGATCCAGTCAATTAACAAAGGCAAGTTACGGTTATGTTTTCTTGTATTTTATTTAGTAATTGTCTAGCTGCATGTTTTAAACCACATTGCTACACGGGACCCTCTCCAAGGGTTCAAATATTGATTGATATTGATTGTAGGAATTTGGGGAATAGTGTAACTGTTTATGGCCAATACCCCCCTCTATATTGCAAGATTGTGCAAGCTTACCCCTCTTACACACGGAGATAAGCCGTATCGCGTCGCTAGGACGCTATTGTATAACCCAAGCCGGTCATAGACGATTACACATTCAAATCATATTGTTTTTAATCGTAGAATTACTGGAAAATATTGTTTCAACTGTTTAGCCTGCACTTTTCCATTATTACTTGAAATATGAGATACATATTCGTACTTGCTCCCTCCTGACTGGAGACAACATTTTTAGGTGATATTGAGGATGCTGAGCTATTGTACAATAGCTATTATGACCCGGTTCTGTACCATGTGGTGTTGCCAGAGTCCCCCTTGGAGGACGCAGGACCTGAGGCCGACGAGCCGACCACTTAGCTAGTTATTTCCTGTTTTCAGTTTTGTTGTTTTGAAATTTGTTAATTTGAATTCAGCTTTTCATTTCAGTTCTTTCATTCCAGTTGTACTTTTTAAATATTGAAATAAAGTTTTAAAATTTTTGTATATTGAGTTGTGACAAATGTATAGATGTTATTGAGAATACCTGCATTATAGAACTGCTTACTGCCGCCGTCTCACAACGGTGCAAGCTGGGCATGATCCGGTTCGACCCAATTATTTGGGATCGGGTCGTGACATATTTTTAGTGGTGGCCCATACAGGTCCTGAAACAACAACTTAGGAAAATATACCTAGAAATAATTAGAACACTAGAACATTGATTTGTCACAACATAGGTCTGAATTATATATATATATATTTTTGTTTGATTATAGACTGGTAGGATACCTTGCTTATGTTTGCACCCTAAACCTTCCAGAGTACGGCCAAAGGAGAGACCACTCGTTCCAGCCTTGCTGGCGATGAGGTCCACCATCGGTCATACTTGGACCCATACCCATCACCGAGGCTTGTAACTATCCCATAACTATCTCAGGCCACAAATTCTTAACACCCTTACTTGTGATGCCCTTGCCCAACTATGATGTAGTCCTAGGGATGGACTGGTTAAGTGAGCAGCATGCGCTGATAGATTGTCACAGAGGATGTGTAATCTTCAGTCCACCAGGAGAACAGGAGTTTGAGATCTCTCGAGCTCCGGAAGACATGAAGAGTGTTACCTACTCCTCTATCACCGAAGAACCCGGGCCTCCTCACCCTATTATAGCAGAATTCATGGACGTCTTTCCAGATAGTCTTCCAGAATTGCCGCCAGATCGAGGTATGGAATTCTCCATCGACCTAGTACCCGGCTCTTCCCCTATTTCTCGGGGATGCTACAGAGTCAACCCCAAGGAGGCCAAGGAGATGAAGGACCAGATTGACGAACTGAAGGCACAATGATTTATCAGAGACGGGGCTTCACCTTAGGGAGCACCAGTTTTGTTCGTGCCCAAGAAGGATGGAACCGTGCGGATGTGCATTGATTACCGGGCGCTGAACAATATCACTATCAAGAACAAGTACCCTCTGCCCCGGATCGACGACCTGTTTGATGAACTGAGTGGAGCTAAGGTATTTTCGAAGATAGATCTCAGGTCTGGCTACCATCAAATCAAGGTCAGGAAGGAGGATATTCCAAAGACGGCGTTCAACACCAAATATGGTCAGTATAAATTTTTGGTCATGTCGTTTGGACCGACGAATGCTCCTGCAGTATTCATGAATCTTATGAACAAGGTCTTCCATGAATACCTGGATCAGTTTGTTGTTGTCTTCATCGATGACATTCTGATCTACTCGAAGACTGAAAAAGAGCATAAAGAGCACCTGAGGAAAGTTCTGGGAACTTTAAATAAGGAGAAGCTCTATGGTAAGCTATCTAAATATGAATTCTTCTTAGACAAAGTAGATTTTCTTGGCCATATTGTCACAGGAGAAGGAATTTTGGTAGATCCAATGAAGATAGCTGCTATTGAGAAGTGGACTGCACCAAGTTCAGTTGCAGAAATCAGAAGCTTTTTGGGTTCAGCTGGCTACTACCGAAAATTTGTGAAAGATTTCTCCAGGATTGCTGAACCGATGACGAAACTCACTAGAAAGAACGAAAAATTCATTTGGTCTGAAGCTTGCCAATCAGCATTTGAGAAACTGAAGAAGAGGACTTACAACGGCGCCGATACTTGCGCTACCCTCAGGTACCGGCGGTTTCTCAATTTATAGTGATGTTTCCGGTAAGGAATTGGGCTGCGTTCTTCAACAACACGAAAAAGTAATTACTTACTGCATCTAGGCAATTACGGACTCATGAGAAGAACTATCCCACGCAAGATTTGGAGCTTACAACGGTGATATTTGTATTGAAGCTATGGAAGCACAACCTTTATGGAGAGAGAGTAGAAATATTTACAGACCATAAAAGTCTTAAATATGTTTTCACTCAGAAGGAGCTGAATATGTGACAGAGACGATGGCTGGAGCTGATGAAGGATTTCGACATCAACCTGCAGTATCATCCGGGTAAGGCTAATGTTGTTGTAGATGCACTTAGTCGATACCCGATGGCAATGTTCTTGACCAAGGAGCGTCATTTGCTGGAGGACATAGAAAAGCTTGGACTGGAGATTGTACTGCCCGAAGAGGAAATGAAGAAACTGGAAAGAGAAGCCATCATACCAGGAACTGATTCATCAATGATGCAGTTGCAAGTGCGTTCAAGTCTAATGGACAGAGTCAAGGAGGCACAATTCTAAGACGAGACACTTTGCAAACTCAGAGATCAAGTGCTGGCAGGAACACTTAAAGAATTCTCCATCGCCAGCGATGGAGCACTGAAGCATGGTACAAGGCTGTGCGTACCAACTGGCGAACTGAGGAACGAGCTGATGCTAGAAGCACACCAGTCGCAGTATTCCATACATCCAGGAGCCAACAAAATGTATCGGGATATGCGTACTATAGTGTGGTGGTACGGAATGAAGGACTTATCCAGGTATGTAACTAGATGTTTAATTTGTCAACAAGTGAAAGCTAGCAGACAGAGACCAGCAGGACTGTTGCAGCCGCTAGACATCCCAGAGTGGAAATGAGAGCACATAACGATGGATTTTGTGTCGGGACTACCTCGATCCCAAGGAGGGAAGGATGCCATTTGAGTTATCGTGGACCGACTGACGAAGTCAGCCCACTTTATTCCTTTCAAGGTGGGTCTATCTACCGAGAAGTTGGCGGCACTGTACATGCGGCACATCTACCGGATTCATGGAGTTCCGGTAAGTATTGTGTCTGACAGGGATACCAGGTTCACCTCTCACTTCTGGAAGAGCTTGCATGACAGTTTGGGAATGCAACTGAAGTTCAGTACCGCCTACCATCCCCAGAGTGACGGACAATCAGAGAGAACAATCCAGACGCTAGAAGATATGCTGAGATCCTGCGCCTTGGAATTTGGAGGGTCTTGGGAAGACCATTTGCACTTGGTAGAGTCCTCCTACAACAACAGCTACCAAGCTAGCATCGGTATGACACCGTTCGAGGCACTCTATGGACGTCGTTGCCGCACTCCACTTGCTTGGGACAACGTAGGAGAACGAGTATTGCTTGGACCTGAGATGGTGACCGATGAGCAGAGAAGGTAAAGATGATCAGGGACAAGCTCAGGATTGCCCAGTACAGACAGTAGCATTGGGCCGATAGCAGCCGACGGCAGTTGGAGTTCGAAGAAGGTGACAATGTGTTCGTGAAGATATCCCCTACCAGAGGAACTATCCGTTTCGGCAGAGAAGGAAAGCTAAGCCACAGGTATATTGGTCCTTTTAAAATACTTAACATGATTGGAGAAGTGGCTTATTGGGTGGCTCTACCCCCAAGTCTCGAAGGCGTCCACAACGTCTTCCACGTTCATAGATGAGACGCTACTATCCCAGACCCGAGCCACATATTGGACCATTCGGAGCTGGAAATTGGACCCAGCCTCACAGTGCCAGAGAAGCCAGTAGCGATATTGGATAGAGGAGAAAAGAGAACCAGGAACTCTGTCCCGCCTCATAAACTTCTATTTCTTGCAAGCATTATCCTTCGTTCTAATATTTTTGACTAATGCTGCTAAGTTAGATTTTCGAGCTTATTTCTTTATCGAGCTTGATCATGACAGTATTTTATTGGGTGCACCCACTAATATATTGTCTAATCAGAACCGGTGCATGATGGTCTGATCAACCACGTGTACTTTGGTTCGCTTATATATATTCTTGCTCTACGTGGATGGTGACATAGTTAAAACTTGTCCCTAAACGTCTCATCCACGACTGCCTTAGCAATTCTTAATGTTGGACCTGAGTTACGGGCGAAGTACCCGTACCCGTTTGATTTGAGTTTATCCTACCCTATCCTTTAATTTCGAGGACAAAATTTTCTAAGGAGGGAAGATTGTGAAACCCTTATTTTCAATTTATTGGATTTTGCCAGTTGATGATAATTAATTTAGTTATTATTATTTATTAGTATTATTATATATTATTACTATTATTATTATTATTATTTAGTCGGATTTAGGAAAAAAAATATTATTTTAAAATTATCGTTGATTTTTTATTGTGGCCCTGCCCCGATCCCGAGTCAGGACTCCGAACCCGAGTTCGAACCCGATTCGATTTTCTGAAACCCGATCCCGATCCAATTCTTTTATTTTTGAAATCCTAGTTAGGATCTAGTATTAATTATTATTTATAAAAAAAAATAATAAGTCATTTGGCTTGGTCACTCACGACCAAGCCAGCAACCCACTCTCCCTATTCTTGAGCAACCCACTCCCCCCTATTCTTCAGCGTACCAATTTTTTCTCCCCCTCACTCGTTTCCACACTATTCTCCTCCTCCTTCTCCTTAAGAACACACCACCACCACCACCACCACCACCACCTCTCCCACTACTCCATACTCTCTTTCTTCTTAACCAACTCTCAACACCACCACCACCCCATTTCACTTTTTCCCAAAACCCATCTCCCAAGCCGCTCCCCCTCCAGAGCTCTCCCGCGCGCGCTCGACCCCGCTCCCTGCGACCGCCCGCGCCCTCCGGCCTCCGGCCTCCGACGGCCTCGCCACTCCGTCGTGCACCGCCTCCCAAGGTCGCCTCCCGCGCGCACCTCCGGCCTCTGCCGACCCCGGCGCCCTCCCGCACGCCGCCTCCGGCCGCGTCCAGCCTAGGCCGCGCGTCCCCGGCCGCCCTCCATCGCCGGCCAGCAACCAGCGCGCCTCCTGCGCCCCCTCGCCGAGCTTTCCGTGTTTCTGCGGGTCCCCGATCTCCAGATCCGCTGTCCGGTTTATTTTCGTGCTTCCCGCGGTTCCGATTTTCGCTGTCCAGCACTGTCCGATCTCCCGATCCGCTGCCCGCGTATTTCTTTCTCCCATTTTCATCTGAGAGCTCTAGCCGAGCAATCCGAGGTATACTTCCGTGTCCCCGTGTCCCTTCCGTAGTGTCAGTGATGATACGGTTCACGATCCCGTCCCGGGATTCGGTTGCGTTTTTGGCTTCTTCGGATTTCCGAACTTTCCTTCGGAAAGATTATATGGTTTGTTGTCTGTGAGAATTCCGAGTTTAGTTTTGGAATTTCCAAAACTGGCACATTTGGGTTTTGTGATCTTTTTTCTAGTTGTTTCCGTGGTATTTTCGGGTTTTCCGAAATGTATTTCGGAAACGTTCTGTGAATGGGATTTTTCATATATTTTGGAAATTATTTTCAGTAGGTTTTCCTGGTTTGGGATAATTATTTTGGTGTTTGTTGGCATTTTTCCAGTATTGGGTTGTCCCAGTTATAGAGGAAATGTTGCCCAAATTTTCTTAAAAAGTTTTGAAATACTTTCCAAAACCAGTTATTTTGCAAAGGAATTATTTAGTTGATTTTTGTTTTTCGGGCGACGACCGTACCGGTCTGTGGGCCCTAGCAAAATGCAAACGAAACCGGTATTGTCCGGACATTGAGGCATTAGCTAAAAATGATATTTTGAACCAAGTCTGAGACGCATTTAATTATTATCTTTAATTTATAATTATTATTTTCAGAACGGGTACTGCTGTTAGTATTTTTGGTGCAGGACTTCGGCCTGCTGAATGGACCGCTTCCCGGCGTTCAGGATTCACCCGAGTTTTATTATTACTCTTAAAATTTATTTATATAAATAGTTGTAAGGGCATAAGCCCAGTTTTCTATTTTTCTTTGCTGCGACTCTGTATTGTGTAGCATAGCTTTTCTTTATTTTCTGAGTTATTGTTTTGGCTTTAACCGCGTAGATTATTAAAATGAGTATTTATTTTTAAGGTTTTCTCACAGTAAATAAATTAGTAAAATTACAAGTTTGTTATTTAAACAAATTCACGTTCTTCTCATCTAAAAAAAGTATTAGTTTTATATATGATATTACAAAATACAAAGTTTTGCCAAATTAACCGATAATTGCCATTTTTTTAATTAATCAATAACCGGCTTATTTTAATTAAATAACAACGAACGTAGAATTGCGACGTTAGACGATTTTCGGTAGATTAATTAATAAACTTAAAACCTGACAAGGGTCTACTTCTAGAGATTATAACTAGCACACCTAGAATGGCTTCATTATTGTTCTAAGCCAAGGTTCTCAACTGTAGGATCTCGGAGACGAACCTGACATCCTCCTCGGTACCAACATTCTCGATCCATCCAATTAACAGAGGCAAGTTACGGTTATGTTTTCTTGTATTTTATTTAGTAATTGTCTAGCTGCATGTTTAAACCACATCGCTACACGGGACCCTCTCCAAGGGTTCAAATATTGATTGTGGGGATTGGGAGAATAGTGTAACGTTTATGGCCAATACCCCCCCAATATTGCAAGATTGTGCGAGCTTACCCCTCTTACACACGGGGTTAAGCCGTATTGCGTCGCTAGGACGCTATTGTATAACCCAAGCCAGTCATAGACGATTACACATTCAAATCACATTGTTTTTAATCGTAGAATTACCGTATAGATGTTGAAACATTCCAGTTCTTTCATTCCAGTTGTACTTTTCAAATGTTGAAACATTATTTTAAAATTTCCGTATATTGAGTTGTGACAAATGTATAGATGTTGTTGAGAATACCTGCATTATAGAACAACTTAATGCCGCCGTCTCACAACGGTGCAGGCTGGACATGATCCGGTTCGACCCAATTATTTGGGATCGGGTCGTGACAGCCATAATTGAAGACTCAGCTATGACAAGCATTTTTGCGTGCTGTAATTGAAAACTCATTTACGGCTTGCATTTTTGCGTGTTGTAATTGAAGATTCATTTACGACGTGCATTTTTGTGCGTTGTAAATGAAGGCTTATTTACGGCATGTATTTTTGTGCGTTGTAAATGAAGTCTCATTTACGGCATGCACTTTTGCGCGTTGTAATTTTAAGCTCATTTACGACATACATTTTTGTGAGTTGTAAATGATTGTAATTGTTTGTCAAAAAAATTAGTTACCCTCGTAACAATTTTTTCCCCTAACAAATAGTTTTCCTCTCAAATCTGAATTTCAAGAAAATGTAAAAAATACTTTCCCACCTATGTTTTCATTCTCCCTCTTATTTTTGCATTTCCCTCATTATGTTTTCATTCAAATTACCTCCCACCTACAACAACAACAAAAATCTTTCTAAAAATTTAAAAAAAAATCATTCTTGAAAAATGAAAAAAAAATCAATTTTCAGTAAAATGAAAAAAAAATAAAAAAAACCAAAAAAGTAAATAAATAATGATTTTCGAAAAAATGGTGTAGAAAAATTATATTCTTAAGGGATATAAATAACATTTTCTTCAATTATAAATATTTCTGAAAAATTACATTTCCAGAAAAATTAAATTCTCGATTACATTTTCCTTGTGAACGAGATTTTTTTTACTTTCAAAGTAATTAATTCCCTATTACATTCCCATGTTTGGTGACTATATTATTATTCTCACAAAAAAATTAAAAAATGACAAAAAAATCGAAAAAAATAAAAATAAAAAGAAATAATGAAACAAAAACAAAAAAAGGACAAAAAAAAGAAGAAGAAAATGACAAAAAAATGATAAAAATCAAAAAAGAAGAAAAAAAAAGGAAGAAAACTAATAAAACAACCAAGAAATGACAGAAATAAAAAAATGACAAAAAGACAAAAAAAACCAAAAAGGACAAAAAAGACAAAAAAAAACACTACAAAAAGATAAAAATGACAAAAAAACGAAAAGAAGAATAAAAAGTAACAAAAAAGATAAAAGCGACAAGAAAGGACAAAGAAAGGACAAAAAAGACCAAAAAGACAAAAAAAAACCCCAAAAATGAATAAAAACAAAAAAAAAGATAGAAACGAATCAACCAAAAAGGGGAAACATGATGAAAAACGATAAAAAATAAAAAAAAGACGTTAAAAAACAATCAAAAAAATTAAACAAATTTTTTTTTGCCCAAGAAAAAATATATATCCACCTATTCTTAGTTCCCGGAAATAGGATTCCCATGTTTTATGGGTAAATTATTTACCTGTGTATTCTTAGTTCCCGAAAATAGATTTTTTATACCACAAACAAACATGGTAACAAATTTTCACCATAATTTTCTCAGGAATAAGAAAAAATACCGCATATCAATCTTAAAATTTTCAGATTCCCACACAAATTTTACACACTTCTTTTTCATTTTCCTTTTATATTTTTATTTTCCTCTTAAATCTTTCGTTTCAAAACTATGTTTCAATTTTTCATACAATTTTTTAGGTTCTAGCACAAATTTACACATTGTAATTATTTTCATTTCAAAACATTCCTGTATATATATTTATTTTCCTCATATTTTTTCATTTCCTTCTTTATGTTTTCATTCAAGTATTCATTTCCCACAATGCACTTATAATTCAAATTTCAAGTTCTCGTTTTCCGCACTTATTATTCAAAATTTCAAATTTTTTACTTCCCTTATGCACTTATTATTCAAATTTTCATTTCCCTCTTATATACTTCACCAACCACCCCATATCTTCACCCCGCGAAGCTCCGTAGCCTCTGCTTGCGCCTCGAACGCGCCCTGGGTGCCATGTCGCCTCCAGCGACTACGACGGGGTCGTCACCGAGTACGACGTGGAGAGCAAGATGGTCGTGAGCGAGCGCGACGAGCATAACGACCGTATGGTCTAAAGCATCGACTACTCGACGGCCGTCGGTTTTGGCACGTCCGGCTCTGACGATGGTAGGGCGTAGATATGGGATCCTCGGTGTGGTGCTGCCTTGTCCGTCATGCATGTGGGTGCATCCGTTTGTAGCCTGGAGTTCAACAAGACGACAGAAGGAGGCCGGTGACTCCTGGGACCGACGGGCACCACAGGCTATGGGAGCTGGCAAGCGGGAAGGAGGTGAGGGCCTACAGAGGCTATGCGAATGCGAGAAGCTTCATGGGGATGTTGGTTTGGAGGAGAGAGGGATTGATCGGGTGCGGTTTGGAGAGCAACAAGGTGTTTATTTACGACCATGGTCAGGAGGAGAGTTCATGAGAGTGGTGGTGTAGGTTTAGGTTCTGGTGTTCATGTGCTGCAATCATGTTCTGTTGTATGGGTTATTGATGCCATTCGAATTTGAATCAATATGTTTCTTTGAAAGTATTTTGTTTTGGTCCCTCTTTTGAAATAGAGTTCCTCAATGTTTACTAGGACCCTCTAAATAAACTTTTGCCTATACTTGGTTTGGATATTGTCAAATTTAACCTGGGCAGTTGTTTTTGTAAATTATTATCATAAATAACTGCTTTTATAAATTGTTCTCATAAATTAGAGACTGACATAATCTAATTAAATTGAAAGGGTCATTTACCATGTTTGAATGCGCGTTGTAAAAAGATGGAGATGTTCATTTATATGATTCGAATGCACGTTGTAAAAAAGATGGAGATGGTCATTTACAACGTTCGAATGTGTGTTGTAAAAAGATGGAGATATTCATTTACAACATTCAAATGTGCGTTGTAAAAATGATGGAGAGGGTCATTTACAACATTCAAAAGCGCGTTGTAAAAAAGAGGATCATTTACGGCATGGTCTTTTATGGCACCAAAATGTACGCCGTAAAATATCTTTTACGGCGTGTTAAAGAGACCCGCCAACAGTCAAGTTTTTAGTGAACTTCTGAAGGATAGATATCTTATTTATGATTAGTTCTTTTCTTTCCTATCCTCCATCCATCTATTTTATTTAGTTATTCACTAGAGCAATTATGATGTTGATCCGGGGCAAGTGTTCAGATCTATTATGACATAACGATTAGGTGCCCAACGGACATTTATTTTTTTTTTTATCTTTTCCCGGCGTGATGAAAAAACTATTTTTTTTGCAACCTAGTCTATTGTATTTCTATCTGAATCTATAAGTTTCTATCTGAATATAGAAAGAAGTGCCTATATGGATCCACTTTCTTCATAGAGCATAATATCTGATTATTACAAATAACAAGATCTGATTCATTAGAATCAATAAGAGACATCGCATTTTTCTTGTAGATGTTATTTTTTTACCGGGTACATCGGGTATTCCATGTTTATGTACTTTATCGTGTGCATCGTGTACTCCTTGTATTTGTGTCATTCATGTGCTCTCATGTACTATCATGTGCTCCATGTGAAAATAATAATCGTGTATGTAATATATCATGATCGGATCCTTATGTATTGATTGGGACGGGAGAGTAGAAGTGGTTATGTGATTAAATCCCCTAGTGTACTCATGTTTATGTCGATTATACCTTCACGTATAATCGAGTTACCGTAGATTACTCATGTGCAACCTAAACCAATCATATAACTGTCTTGTGCTCTAAATCACTTATATTTATTGTAGTTTACATATCCTCTGTACTATTCATGTACTCAGTTTTCTTATCTGTATTTCATATACTCCTGTATTTCCATTACAACATGTCATGTATATGCTATATTGCTAGTTCTATATTTTCTACCATGCAATAACACTACTTTCAGAGCTATGTTCTTCGCTCCAATCCTGACTGGATATGTTGACAAATTTTACAGAGGACTTGGAGGAATTCTGCAGTACTTATTATGGCGCAGACTTAGACGACACTTGCGACCTGGATCACGGAGGATCCAGCTAGCCTGGAGGAAACACTAGTAGTGCCTAGATTAGAATGCTAGGACATTTACCTGGATTTGCCTCCAGTCATATTCTGAGATGTTATTATTTCATATACTATTTTGGGATGTGTTGATAACACTTAGACTTATTTCTATATGACTTGTATTACACATTTGACATCTATCCATTCCATATTGTGCTATATTTCTTCCTTAGCTATTGTGATTGAGTTGTATCTTTCTGAGATTGTCCTCGTATGGAGAGTATGTATTTGATAGGTACAATATACTGTGTTATAGTAGTTGTTGAGGCCTAGAACAGCGTTCTAGCGCCGACACTACGGCGTAAACTGGACGTACCCACGATCTCGTACCCTTACACCAGGTGCGGGTCGTGACAGTATTCTCCAGCCAATATTAAGAATCGGTCTGAAGACGGACCCGTCCAGGACATTGGGTTAGGTCAAATTGGTCTAACATATGGGTTGGGTTAGGTCAAATTGGTCTAACATATGGGTTAATCCTGATTGAACCAGTTATATAGGCTTACAATCTTACATTAAATATATATTGCATATTATACAACTACACAGTTTTGTATGTTTATCATAGTAGGATTCGTCAAGAAATAAACATATTAACTTTGATACAGATGTAAAATCCAAAACAAAAGTAAAATAATCAGGATCAAACCAGTTCAAAATCCAATGGATATGATGGTTCGGTAGTCTGGTCGGTCGGGTCTATTGACCGCATTTTTAAAAGTGGTTCACGTGTTAACCGGTTCATCATGCCTGAATCTTAAAACACCGGCTCCAATTTATATATAATGTGTGTTTAATCCTATATGCCTAATTTCATTAACCTTTTTTTGATGTATGGCTCTTGGTTGATCTTGTGACCTAGAGGCCAAATAATATGATGATATCAAGCGTGGACACTTCCTTGTATTTCTTAGTCAATTGTTTAAATTGAAACTCCTATATAATTTTCTATCAAGTTGTAATACTTGCTGTGCATCATTTGGAGCTAGCGTTATCTAATTTTTGTTGTATGCATGAATCTCATCACTAAACTGTACTATAACACTACAATGTTCTTCATTTTTTTGTATTCTTCGACAGTCTTAAACTGCATCAAGTCATAGAGGAGGCAGAAAGAATGAAAGAGAGGGGCCTTCTCGCTCATTAAATTAATATTACTACTAACGACACTAGAAAAGTTATTCGGACTGACCAATTTGTTTTATATAAATTTGTCATTTAAAAAAATTTACTAAGCAGTTGTTCGCTACATAATGTAATGTCAAAAAATTTGACAGTTCCGAATGAACAACACAGTACCATTTCTTGACTTAATCCAAATTTTATGTTGGACTGTCAAAATTTTTTGACAATTAAATTTATTGGTAGAACTGTCAAAAATTTTGACTGTCCTAAAAAAATATGTTATTCACTTAGGACTGTCATAATTTATGACAGATGGACAGTTCCTTAATAATTTCTTAAATAATAAATTTATATAAAAAATTGACAATTTTGTGTCACTTTTGTAGTACCATGATTAATACTCTCCCTCGTTTGGTTCGCGGAAAGGAAATGAAATCAATTCCTTGTTCATTTTCTTTCCTTTGAAAAATTATAAATTTCGTCCATTTTTTTTCCGTGTTTGAAAAGGCCAAAAAATTAAGAGAAAAAATAAATACCTAGAGTGGGAAACTGAATCCCTAAGTGGATGAAGGGAACTACTTTTCTTCCAATTTTTCCCCCTTGAAAATCAATTTCTTTTCTAAATATTTTTTTGGCATCCAAAAACACTGGAAAAAAAATATAATTTCCTTTTCTAATGCAATGATTCTGTAAACCAAACGTGGCCTAAATTGAATTCTTATCACTTCTTGCTAGGGATGGCAACATGAAGGGTAGGGATGAGGGACCATATCCTCTATTCTCATCTTCGAGTAGTATTTGAATCCTCATCCCGTCCTCATTTTCCGTGAGTAAACTTTGATACCGAAGGGGGTATCAAAGTTTTGATACCCCCTATGTATGACAAGCGGGACCTCCTCAATATTTATGTATATATATGTTTACACATTTTACGAAGAGGGAGGGGCCCACATGTCATACATAGAGGGTATCAAAACTTTGATACCTCCTTCGGTATCAAAGTTTCTCCATTTTCCGTCGGATTCAATTTTTACCCATCCTCATCCCCGTTAACAATGCATTCTCCGTCCCCATCCCGTTAACACTTTCGGGGTCGAATTTTCTTGTCTGTTAAAAAAATTGTATGGACATTATAAACTTAAAAAATTATTTTTATTCCAAAAATGATACAAGACATATTAATAAAATATGGTTTCATCTACATCCCCATTCTCATCTCCATTTTTAGGGTCCGACTATTGACACCCCATGTATTTCTAAGGACACCCCATGTAACTTAAGTGAAAAAATAGATTAATGTGTAAAGACGTAAATGACCCTCCACTTTCTCTCCCCAACCCAAAGCAAAACCCCTCCACTTTCAGGGATATCCACTTCTGAGTACACCCCACTTTCTCTCCCCAACCCAAAAACCCTCCACTTTCTCTCCCCAAGCAAAAAACCCTAAATTCTTCTTACTTTGAAGGAAGTTAAAGGAAGTTGAAGAAATCATAATGGAGGGACGAAATGCAGATGAATCTTCCAAGGTACGTTCCTCTTTTGTTGAATTTTTTCGTTTGTAATCGTGTGATTCGGTTTTTTTTTGAAAAAAAAATTCAGAATTCGTGATCTGTTCGACCTGGACAAGTCGAACAGATCAACAGATGCTCGACCTGTAAGAGCCGAACATATAACGTTTGCCCGACCTGCTCTGGTCGAACAGTATGGGTTTGTTCGACTCTGACAGGCCGAACAGTTTAAGTATGCACGACCTGCTATGGTCAAACAATATTAGTTTTTTTTCACCTTATTCAGTTGTTAAATTTTTTCACTGTAGGAAAACACTTCAAATGACAATGAAATTAACTGAAATGAGCATTATCAGGCATCCAATGTTTGAAGAACAACGTAATTTCTTAGACGAATTTCTTACGGATGCGTTATTTGAGAATCGTGAATCTTTGGTGAATTGGGTACGTACGGTAGGAAACCGTAATATGGTTATTTTGGTTAAACGATCGGATAGCGGAGATGGAAGGCGAGCTCGAGTAATTTTGGGTTGTGAGCGCGGTGGTAAATCGGCAGAAGAAGCCAAAAGTCGATGAAAAAATTCGACTAACATTGCCAAGAAGTCGAGACGTGAAAGGCTTACGGGCACGAAGAAATGTGATTGTCCATTTCAGTTGAAGGGAGTGCAAGCCAATGACGTAGGACAATGGTCATTGAGGGTATATGCGGGTCACATAATCACCCACTGGGACGAAATTTGGTTGGACACTCATATGCCGGTCGACTGACCCCTGCAGAAGATCAACTTGTTAAAGACCTGACGAAGAACAATACAAGGCCAAAAGATATACTGAGCACGTTGAAAGATAGTTTTAGTGGGAATGAGTCAACATTGAAGACTATTTACAATGTTCGACATAAGCATAGAGTTCTCGAGCATGGAGGACTTTCTCAGATGCAATATTTCACTACTAAATATGCTATATTAGCGACGTGTTTAGCGACGTAAGAAAATAACGTCGCTATATATGTAATATAGCGACTCCCGTCATGTGACGTCGCAAATCGTCGCTAACTAGCGACGTTCAGCGACATTACATAAATTATGTCGCAGAACAGCGACGTTCAGCGGCAGAGTATTAATATATGTCGCCATATAATAAAATTTTGCGACGTTTAGCGACGTCTTTAGTTGACGTCGCTAAATGTTTACGTAGGGCACGCTGTTTCCTTTTCCCCCTCACTCGAAAATTTCCAAAATTTTTAGAATCCCTTTCCCCCCGCGACTCCCCCCACCCGGCGACTCTCCCCCCCCCCCCCCCCCCCCCCCCCCCCGCGACTCTCCCCCACGGCGACTCTCTCCCCCGCCCCCGGCGACTCGCTCCCGCTCCGACGAGCTCCTCCTCCCCCAATCCGAGATCCTCTCCTCTCCCTAGCTCCTCTCCTCCTCCCTCTCCTAAGGTAAACCAAACCCTAACCCTAACTCCTCTCCCTCTCCTCCTCCTCCTCCTCACACACACACACACGGACACAAACACACAGACACACACACACGGACACACACACACACATACACACACACACACAGACACACACACTGACACAGATTTATCATATTTTTCTTGTGCTTTTTCATATATTATTCATGTGTTATTTATATGTTGTCTCTTACATGTATATATATTTATATATATTGTGTGTGGTTGTATATTTATTTGGGGTTATGGTTGTGGGAATGTTGAGAGGTTTTGATTGTGGAAATCAATGAAAGGATGAGGAAATGATGGAGATTGAAGGAGGATAGAAGTGTGCTATGGGGAGGGGGTTTTGGACAGCAACCAGCAGCCTGGGCTGCTGTTTTCAGCAGTTTTGGGGGGGGGGACAGCAGCTATATGCTGCTGAAATTTGCAGCAGTGTGCCCCCCACTTGACATTAGTTAGCCTACTTATTAGCCCATCCTTTTAGCCTATCTTTTAGCCATTAGTTAGCCTACTTATTAGCCTTTAGTTGGACACACACACAGGACACACACACAGACACACACACACAGACACACACAGCCACACACACACATGTCACCTATATATATACCTACATGTTATATATATGTGGTTATATATAGATATATATGTGGTGTGTCTCTTGGTATATTCATGTTGTAGTGTTGTGGTTATATTGTAGTGTGGTGATAGTGTGGGAATTGATAAATGGAATGGATGTAAGGATGATAGGAAGGATTAGTGGACCTATAATCCTATTTATATGTGTCCTATATATGCCTATATGTGTGTGTGTGTGTTAGCCTATATGTAAGCCTAGGTGAGAGCTTATGAGTGTGGTATCATGGGTGATATATGTGAGTGAGTGTGTAAGTGAGTTGTGTGGATGAGTGTGAGGTTAAATGTGTTAGATATAGGTTAGCATCTTAGGCCATATCCTAGTTAGATAGTAGTTGTTAGTATCCTAGAGTGTTAGAGCCTTGGTTTGGGATACCAAGTTGGGGTTAGAAATAGGATACTAGTTAGCTATTGGTATGTGTAGATATATTAGATAGATAGTTGGATGGATAGGTGGATAGATGGATGGGGGTAGAAGGGGAGCTGCTGCCCCCATTCCAGCAACAGCAGCAGCAAGAACAGCTGTTGTAGCAGCAGTTTACATCAGCAGTAGCACCCCCATGGCCCCCCACTTGTAGTGATTAGCACTAATGGGGGCAGGAGAGGTAATTATAGGAGTAATTAGATCTAGATCTAATTAGCACTTGGCTACAAGGCATATTCCAAGAATATTCTAGAGAATATTCCAAGTCTATTCTAAGGAATATAGCGACTCCTATCGTTGAAATAACCACATCTTGGCTATTTGTTAAATAGATCGACCCTGAGCTCCCATGTTCAGTCGTGCCTTCAACATCATGTTCAAATGAAGGTGACAAGCAGCTGACTATGAAAAAATATGCCGTCTTGAGCTTCATAAAGAAATGCAAGATTACAAGCTCCTATGTAGTAATCTTGTATTTCTTTATGAAGCTCAATACGACATATTTTTCTATAGTCAGCTGCTTGTCACCTTCATTTGAACATGATGTTGAAGGCACGACTGAACATGGGAGCTCAGGGTCGATCTATTTAACAAATAGCCAAGATGTGGTTATTTCACAGAAGCCATGAATTACCGGGAAAATAGGAAACATCTCGTACTCCTCCCGTGAAATCGTTACCGGAAAAATAGGAAACACTTAGCAAACACTTAGACGTTAGCAAACATTGTTAATTGGTGTGTCATCTTTGCAGAATTATTTCCAAATGGAGCTGAATTACTACTTGCAGAATCGTTCATGGATGTACAATCGTCGTCCTGAAGATATGTGTGGTGTGCGGGATGAATACATAGCGGGAGAGTAGAGCAGTTCCTGCAGTTTGCTAAGGCGTTCCCTCAGTACATGGACGGCACCAAAATTAAGTGTCCGTGTGTGAAATGTCATAACGTGAAATATTATCCAGAAGTGGAAGTGACATATCATTTGTACTCGAGGGGTTTCACGCCTAATTACTATCAGTGGACCGCACACGGAGAACTTGTGTCGTTAGCATCAGAGCCGGAGCCTTATGTTGAGCCGTATATGCATGCGGGACCTAATTTTGTTTCAGATAATCATGCATACGACGACGGGTGCGTGTTCACCGTTGGAGGTGGTTACAAGACTTTTGAGCATTAAGTCAGATTTTAACATGTCGCAAGAATGCTACAACCGAGTGCTGGAGTTGATTATAGAGATCTTGCCGGCGTGGTGCTAAGTTACCTAAAGACTTCTACCGGTCTAAGAGGATGGTGAGATCGCTCTGGATGGGATACGAGAAAATCGATTCTTGTCGCAATGGGTGCATGCTGTACTACAAAGACGACAAGGACGCAGATGTGGGCAGATTTTGTGGTGCTGATCGCTATAAGCCAACTAGTACAGGAAGGTCTACCGGTGCAAGAAGACCGACCGATTCAATGCACTATGCCTTTAACGCCGCGGTTGCAAAGATTATTTATGGTGAAAGAGACGGCCGAAAATATGAGTTGGCACATGCGAGAACAGATTGAAGGAGTGTTGGATCACCCATCCGATGGAGAAGCGTGGAAGCACTTTGATCGAGTGTATCCTGATTTTGCTTCAAATCCATGTAATGTCAGGTTGGGGCTATGTTCTGACGGTTTTACTCCTTTTGGTCTTTCGGGATCCCAGTATTCGTGCTGGCCTGTGATTGTCACTCCATATAACCTACCGCCTTGGATGTGCATGAAGACCGAGTACATGTTTCTAACCGTTATAATTCCTGGTCCGAACAATCCCAAGAGGAACATTGATGTGTACTTACAGCCTTTGATAGATGAGTTGAATCAGTTATGGGAAGTAGGCGCTAACACGTACGATGTTTCCAGGAAGCAGAATTTTCAGATGAAGGCAACCCTTATGTGGACCATCAACGACTTTCCGGCATATGGAATGTTATCTGGATGGAGCACTCATGGACGTCTCTCATGTCCGATTTGCATGGACCGTACTAAGGCTTTTCGCTTGAAACACGGAGGAAAACCGTGCTTCTTTGATTGTCATCGACAATTTCTGCCAAAAGATCATCCGTTCAGAAGGAACATGAATGCATTCCGTGCCGGCGTTGTAGAGAAGGGTGATCCACCGCCAAGGTGGTGCGGAGCCGCGATATGGAGGAGGTTAGAGATTTTTCAAGTGCTATCGAAGATCCTACAACTGGGTATAAGTGCGATGAATTTGGTAGAGATCATAACTGGACAAAGAGGAGCTATTCTGGGATCTGCCATATTGGAGTACCAATCTGATCAGACATAATCTTGATGTCATGCATATTGAGAAGAATGTGTTTGATAACATAATTAATACTGTGATGGACATAAAGGGAAAAACGAAAGACAATCCCAAGGCCAGGTTGGACTTAGCAGAAATATGCAAATGCCCTGCGTTGCATTTGATAGAGCAGAATGGAAAACAGTTCCTGCCGAAGTCGATCTTCTCACTGGACAAGGAGGATAAAGTGAGACTTTGTCGGTGGATCCAGGGCCTAAAATTTCCAGACGGATATGTGTCAAATCTGAGAGATGTGTCGATCCGAAGGAAAATAAATTGACGGGTATGAAGAGCCACGATTGTCACGTATTCATGGAGAGGTTAATTCCGATTGCATTTCGGGAATTCTTACCGCAGGCAGTTTGGGATCCATTGACGGAGCTTAGCATATTCTTCAGGGACCTTTGTTCTAAAAAATTGCTCGTTGATCGTCTAGAAAAGCAAGAGAGGACATTGCGGTAACACTGTGCAAGCTAGAGAGGGTGTTCCCTCCTGGATTCTTCGACTCTATGGAGCATTTGCCGATTCATTTATCCTATGAGGCACGTGTTGGTGGACCCGTCGAATATCGATGGATGTACCCGTTCGAGCGACATTTGAATCACCTAAAAAGAAAGGTGAAAAAAAGGCACGGGTCGAGGGTTCTATTTGTGAAGCCTATGTTCTCGAGGAGATTACAACTTTTGTTCGATGTATTTCAAGCCTCATGTTGCAACTAATAGAACGAGAGCTTCCAGAAACGACGACGGAGATCATGAATGTAATGATACAATACTGAAGGTATTCAATGCTTCAGGAAAGCCGTCGGGTAAAATGAAGAAGAGATATCTGAACGATGATGAGCTAAGGGCTGCTCAGGTGTATGTATTACTCAACTGCGATGAGGATGAAGTAGAGAAGCTGGAGGGGTAAGTAATTAATACGTTTACATTATTTTAATAGTGTTGATTATTAGACTATTACATTTAATTGAACGATGTTGTTTTCAGCATATTTAATGATGAAGTGAGGTCAGGTAGGCCACACATAACAGAAGAAGAACTAGAACAAGAAATGAGGCGTTATTTTCCATCATGGTTGAGTGCATATGTAAGACTTGAGAACTCTGTAATTACCTTTCAGTATATGCACGACGATTGAGAATGAGCTTTATTTTTTCGTGGTTTAGGTCGATAGTCCATACGCAAGACTTGAGAATGAGTCTATTAGAACGCTAGCCAAGGGACCAATTTATGCTGCAAAATATGGCCAAGCTACTGTGTTAATGGGTTCAGGTTCAGGTCAACAACTTGCCGATCAGAGACAACTTTGTGGATCTCGACTCCACCAAAAACAGCTGTTTGTGTATCAGATCTCGAACTACAAAGATGTTGATGGGGCAACGATTTCTACGGCATCCTACGGGAGATTGTGGAGCTGACATATAGTTATGGAATAGAGCCTGCTAAGATTGTGTTATTCAGGTGTGATTGGTTCGATCCGATTGAAGGTCAAGGTTGGAAAGTAGACAAGCACGGTCTTGTGGATATAAACTATCGGCGTCGATATCAAGCCTATGAACCATTGTCCTATCAAGTCAGGCTCAGCTCGTGTACTTCACACGTTATCCTAAACGGGGAACAACAAGGTCGGACTGGTGGGCAGTATGCAAGACCAAAGCTAGAAATACCTTTGAGGTTGACGATATAGCTTATCAAGAGGATGAAACTACCTCTTGTAACAAATAAATAGAAGTGGACAATACGGAAGTTCCTCATTACACATAATTGTGTAGAAAAGTAGAATTATCCGAAGAGGAAGATGCAGCTGAAAGTGAAGATGTAGAGGAGGAAGGAAGAAGAAGAAGAGAGAAGAGAAGAGAAGAAAGAAGAAGAAGAAGAGAGCTAAACGAACAAGATGAATTTTTAGAAGAGGATTAAATATGTACGACGCGGAGGACGTCGCGGAGGACGTTATCTTTAGTGACACTTTTGTGACAGATATTTTCCAAAAATCTGTGATGTATTTAGTGACACTTTTGGAACTATGATATTTTTCAAAAATCTGTGATGTATTTAGTGACACTTTTGGGACTATGATATTTTTCAAAAATCTGTGATGTATTTAGTGACACTTTTGGGACTATGATATTTTTCAAAAATCTGTGATGTCTATCATATAAATATGTTATTATCAGGTATGGCAGGAGGACGACGCGGAGGACGTCATCATACGAGTCAGTCCCGTGTGCCTCGGATAGGGAGGCAGATTCCGTACCCTCATCCTCATCTCCGAGTACGCCAGTGTACAGTACTGTTCCCGGTCCATTACCGGGACAGGGCAGTTCCAGCAGGTTGGCGACTGATCTTCCCTCGTCGTCCAGCATTCCACCATCGTCGTCCAGCATTCCTCCGGCGTCCAGCATTCCTCCTGCGTCCAGCACTCCTCCTGCCGACGCCCAGCATATGGAGGACGGGGATGAGACTGATCCTGACCAGGCAGGAGGTGATAGCGACCCTCCATGCGCTCCACCGGGCGAGACGCGGATGGAGATTTGGACGGACGGGCCTACGAAGTAAGTTAATTAGTTAATATATTTCTCAAATGATTATATGTACATATATATTCATGAAATTTATTATTTTATAGATATCGGCCTCCTGCAGTACAGAGAGCGCTGGGAAGATTTCTGAGGGAGAACTATGGTGGACCTTGGATTAACTACTCAGATGCTCCCGCCGATAGGAAGGCCTTTTGGTTGGCCCACTTCAAGGTAAAAAATTTGTTTATTTTTAAATTTTAATAATCATTTTTGTATATTATACAAGTTTTCTATTTGACTTCTCGTAGAGGACCTACTTCTATCCACCACACCGGGCGGCAAAGATCGAGGGCCAATTTCCTGCCGTCGCAGGCAAGCTCATTCGTGATGCGATCCGCGACCAGAAGGATCGTGACCACGCCGGAAAGCCGATCCAAGGTTGGATCACGCCAGAGCAGTGGACTGCGATGAAGGCTAGATTCGCCGAGGACGGGTACCGGGAGCGGTCTGAGAAGGCCAAGATGGCGCGGTCGAGCGCCGGTAAGTGGTGTGGTGGCTCCATTCCTATGACGGAGCATTTTCGTCGTCTGGTACGTTTCCTATGACGGACATCATTTTATATATAGTTGGAAAGAATGTTTAATACTAATAATAGATAAATATATATTTTAACAGGTAAAAAAGGGTGAGGACCCCAACATGGTGACCGTCTTCCTGGTCACCCATCGGAGGGGGGGAGTTCATTGATGAGAAGGCGACGCAGGCATATGTACGTTCTATCCTTTTATTAATTTACTATAACAGAAAACAGGAAAATAGATATCAATATAGACTTTAGCAAACACTTAGACGTTAGCA
>JANAVB010017766.1:0-44729 GCA_029216955.1 Iris pallida
GCGACCAATCCTATATTAGCTCGGCATTGACTAATAGGTTAGGTCTCACATCGTGCACGTGGGATCCTAGGCCGTACCATCATCGTTCATTGTTTATCCAGCCGGTCAAATATTCTGATAGTTATTTCACTTGCATGATACACTGATAGTCTAGTTCATTGTTCAGGATCTGGTACTATAGTTCATCGTTATTCATGTACTACAGTTTCATATTACTGTCTTGTACCATAGTTCATATTGTGGCTCTTTTTCATGCATTTCAGTTTACATTGTTTAGTGCATTTTGTCGGGGTTGTACTTTGTTCTTTTCCTGACATGATACGTTGCAGGTATCTTGGGTTTATGGTACCACCTTGTTTCAGAGCCCGGAGATGGTGGAGTGGTGTTCAGGATGGACTTAGAGTTGCAGTACCCCTAGATTAGATCATTTTCTAGTTTATTTAGAGTTTGTATCATGTATATTGTATTAAGGATTCAGGATTGTATAATTTTATTATGGTTACCGGATTTGTCTCCGGATGATATTGTATGATTTGGTAGATTGTGGAGATTTATTCTGGGATCGTGTATACAGCTGTGTTGTTTTATGTATCTTGTACCTTGGAGTTTTTCTTAGAATTGTACAGCTTATTTCGTCGTGTCCATCGACGAAGGCTGGACGTGTCCGACTCGTGTCCGATTATTCGGGAGCCGGTCTTGACAATGCCACTCAAATTTTTTCTTATTATTTCGGTGGAGCGTATAATCTTATGCGTTACGTATAGCCTGTGTTGGAGATAAAGAAGCCAGGAAACCATCTTATTTCATTAACTTCAATATAATGATTAAAAAAAAAACTGCAAATAAAAATTGAAAACAGAAAATAAGGCATGCATGCCTAGAAGTTGGGAGTTCCATGTCTATCTCCATCTCCATCTCACTTGCATGGCTGCAGCGGTGCTCCACACAGACACTTGTTGTTTGCATAGTTCTCTGCAGGCAACACTAACATCCCTCCACTCGGTATCTTCCACACAGCTTGTTGTGGTTCACGTCAAAGTAATTCAGGTTCGGCAACTTGGTGATCTGATTTGGAATGCTTCCATAGATCTTGTTATTGCTGATATCAATGTAGTTCGTGCTGACTGGGAACTTGGCCTTGCCGAAATCGAACGTGAGCTTGTTAAATGCAAGATCGATTGAAACTATATGGTTAGAATTGCCGAAGAGGAACAATGCGTCACCAGTGAGCTTGTTGTTGTCCAAGGAGAGGACAGAGAAGGGGACGTTGGCAAAGGATCTAGGGATAGTTCCAGTATCCGAGGTCGAGCTCCTTGAGGGAGGTTAGCTCGGAGAGGAAGCCGGGGACGGGGCCGGAGACTTGGGTTTGGTATATCTGGAGGGACTGGAGCTTCTTGAGCTTCGACAGCTGTGGAGGGATGGGGCCTTTGAGGCTGGAGATGCGGTTGAACTCGACGCGTTCGAGCTCGGAGAGGCCTCCGATGGCGGCGGGGATGGAGCCGTTGAGGAAGATGAACTCAGACATGTCGTAGTCGTTGTAGAAGCGGAGGGAGGTGACTCGGCCGTTTTCGCTGTCGCAGCCGACAAAGTCCCAGGAGCAGCAGTCTGTTGATTTGGACCACGAGTCTAAGGAACTATAACGGAATGACTTCTTGAAGGCGAGGAGGGCCTTCTCGGCCTTCTTGTTGCATGCTGCTGCTGCGGAGGCGGAAGAAAACAATGAAAGGAAGAGGAGAATGGTGGTAGCTATAGTCACAGCAGTAGTGGCCATTTTGTGAATGGCAATATGTGTGAGAAATGATGATGAGCCATTGCTTGCTCCTGTTCTATTTAAAAGCTTCCAAGAGAGTCAGCTATCTGCACTGGATAGTTGAATTTTCAACCGTGTGGCCCATCAGGAAGGTGATCCACAATAGCAGTATCATTTTTTAACTAGTGCCAGTGTGGCGCGCGCGTTGTGCTTCGTATGACTTTGTTTTTTTTTTTTGAAATCATGATGCACCACAAGAATCATGATGCACGGTTACTTAGGTTTAAAAGTTTTTAGAGTTTTCCTCTAATATTATGATTAGTTAATGGCCACCCCAACCCATCGCCCTGCAATGATTCAATTATAGTAACATGTGTGTTATGTATAATCTATTGGACCCTAATATATATATATATATATATATTTTTTTTTTGGACCCTAATATATATATATATATATATATATATATATATATATATATATATATATATATATATATATATATATATATATATATTTTGGAAAAAAGATAATTGTATTAAGTCATAAATCTGTTACAATCAAGGGTTACCTCCTACTCCAATCCTCCTAACATCCCCATTAATATTATGAATAAAACCAATAGTACTAGTACACAAACCATCAAATATCAGATTACTCCGCTCCTTCCAGACATGTCATACTGTTGAGACAAGTCTAACACAAGCCTCCCTAAACTGACCTGGTCCTCGCCTCGTACTGTTGTATGAATTTGTTAAAAAATCAACTTTCAATGTCTTTTATTGTATTAATGACTGATGTTAATTCCTATTAACTATTACCTATTATTATCCATTTTATTGGTTGTTTAATCCTAATAAATTATATCAATTCTATGGATTAAGGGTTGTCTATATAATGCATACTTTGTCTAGTTGAAGAGACATCTTTTGGAGAGTAGCAACCATATGATTCTCCTCCTTCTCTTTCTCCACAAATCACAACCATATGATTTCTACTTTTCTATTTCAATCTCTCCTACTCTGGCCGGCAAGAGGTAAGTTCGGGTTGTTCTTCCGAAACTGTGTGTGGTGACGGAAAGCCGGTATTAAGAGATTTTTTAGGAGGATTCGAGAATATGTCTGCACATAGATCTCGAATAATTTTTTATGACAGTGCTTCGTGCATGACTTTTCTGTAGACCGATATTTTTATTCTTTTTAATATTTTGTTATTTCATTTTTAGGATGTTAAAAAAAATAATATCCAACAATCTAAAAAGATTATTCATTTTTCATCTGTTGTAAGTCATGTCGTAAGGAAGCACATTCCTCTGGTAGTTATTGTTCACTTTGCACGTGTTTGCATGCAATTCTTTTTGGCTTTCCATGTGTAGACTGCTAGGATTTTATATAATGCATGCTCTCTTGTTGGCATGAAGCAAAATATATGGTATAAGCTTATCTTATCGAAATCATGAAAGACTTAACAATGACTACTTTCAATGATGAAAGACTTGACAATGACTATCATGCTAAAACAATTCCAGTTCACCTACCTGTTTTTCATTCATTAAATTTACACTTTGTCAAAGTTTTGTATCACTTGCTGGAACATATATCTTTAAGAATTTTGCTATATCTTTAAGAATTTTGCATCTCAACAAGTTATGTAACATTTGGTGATGGGGCTTTAACGGATCCTATTACTTTGGATAGAATCTCTGCCTAATTCACTTGAAATAGCTTAATTGAAGTCTACTGTTTTCGGTATAACTAGTGGTTTAATTGAAAGTAAGCATTCTATTCCCCTTCCTTCATCAGATTTGTGGTTGAGTCATTAACTTGGCCAAGAATCGTCCAATATTATTCACCATAAAATTAGTTGTCACTACAAGAAAAATGACATTTGTTGACATTTTTTTTATTGACGGTCAGTAATTCCTGTCAACTATTCAGTTTTACTTGACGGATAAGATCTTGTGTCAACTAAACCCCTATTTTGTGTTAACTATACAATATTGTGTTAACTATTTCAGATGCCATTATTGTAATTTTTTTGATATTTTTGGGTTAGTGACGGTTTTTATGTTTAATCCCCCCTGCTCAAAGGCCCGTTCTCTTTCTAAAACATTAGAAGTCCCTCTCCGAAAACTCTCAAAAATCCCTCTTCTCCCCGTTCCTCTCAGAAAACCCTATTTTTCTCTCAGAAATTCTCCCCCTCCACTCCCTAAAACTTTATGCTCGTTGTCCACGGTCTCCTTGGCGGCCTATGTCCCCTCTCAAAAACTATATTCTCAGCGGCAACTTCACCATGCGGCCACTTCGGTCTTCACCATGCGGTATGTTGCAATTCTATTCCATATTTTTTTTCTCTGCAATTCGATTTTATGGTAGTGTTAGTTGAAGTTAGGGTTTTTGTGAATTTTTTGAGAGTAGAGTTTTTTGACAGTATAGTATTTTGTGGATTGTATTGAGAGTATAATTTTATGTGTTTGGCTACTTTATCGTGTCCTAGTTGTGAATCAGTAGAATTTTTTAGGTCAAATTTGTCATGATGTGGATTTTGTGTCTGGCTACTGTGTCGTGTCAGGACTGTGTCGTGTCCTAGGATTTGTGAATAAGTAGAATTTTTGGGTCAATTTTGCCATATGATGTGAGTTTTCCTTTATTCACAGAAATTTTTCTTGTCCTATAGGAATTTTATTTTTTCACATAACTGTGTCGTGTCCTAGGATTTGTGAATAAGTAGGATTTTTTTTGGTCAATTTTGCCATATGATGTGAGTTTTCGTTTATTCACAGAAATTTGTCTTGTCCTAGGGATTTTGTTTTTTCACAGAACTGTGTAGGATTTGTGAATCAGTAGGACTTTTTGTGGGTCAACTATGTCGTGTCGTAAAAATTTTGTTTGTTAACACAGAACTGAAACTGATCTGCTGTATCACTAGACCAATATACTAATGATCTGCTGTCTCATTCTTATTGCAGGAAAGGAAGGAGCAACAATACTAATGATATTGAACCTTATATTGAATAAGCTTCTTTATCATAAATTTTCTAATTTTCCAATTCATTGTATAAAAATTGTTACATTGCATAATAAGTTCGCATAATGACTTGACAGCAAGCATATGGAGTGATTACACTTAGAATATCCCCAAAAGTCTAAAAATAGAAAGTGGTTGCAGGACAAACACAATCAGACATTTATCTATTTGCTGCAACAGAAGGTAGTTGTTAAACCAAAATCAATATACCTTCACCTCTTTCTTATTCAGAAGTTAAAGAATATTAATAATGTTGAATTTGTATAGGTTTATGGTGCATTAGATGTGAAAGAAGACATCTCACAAACTGTCAAGTGGCTAGCACAAGGGCCTAGTCACCATGTACTTAAAAGTTCTGGATATGTTATTAATGGTTGTCGCTACCACACGATGGATCGTGACAATGCTCGAGTTAGCCAAAATAGTGGAGTCAGTCTTTTAGCTACAACAATGCAGATTACAATTTTTAAAGATAAGAATCCTATAGTAGGGGACATGTGTTTCTATGGAGTTATCAAAGAAATATGGGAGCACGATTATCATACCTTTAACATTCTAGTATTTAAGTGCAATGGGGTCGAGAGTAAGGGTGTTAAGGTTGATGAATTTGGTTTCACATTGGTGAACCTTAATCGAGTTGGGTATAAATTAGATTGTTTTATTCTAGCTTCACAGGCCAAGCAAGTATTTTATGTAAAAGACCAACTAGATCCTCAATGGTCTATTGTTTTGTCTACTAGTCCAAAAGATTATCTACACAAAAAGGATTTTGAAGATGTGGATAATTTGATGGAACATCATTCCTTTACTAATGTATCATTGAATGATGGATTGTTAGATGTTGGAGATGACGATAATATGTTTTATAAAAAAGTGGGGTGTGAAGGAGATTGGGTTGATTAATAAATTTGTATATGTGATTCTGTAACAAATTTTTATTTTCTAATGAAGCTACTATTCAGATTGGGTTAATTAGTAACTTCTTATTTTCTGTTCATTTGTTTTATTAATGAAGCTACTGTTCAGATTAGCGTTTATTTGTTTTCTAACTTCTTCCCTTATGCAATATGTTTAGATTATTATTCATTTGTTTTCTAACTTTTTCTCTTTACTTATGCAATATATTTATATTAGTATTCATTTGTTTTCTAACTTCTTCTCTTTACTTATGCAATATGTTTTTACTTGTGTGCAAACATCTCCAATGCCTAAAATTAGCAATTTTGTTAATGACAGGAAGAGAAAATCGAAAAGGTATACATTTTTTCAAACATTTTTCTTGTAGTGTGTCTCTATTATGCCTTGTATGCATATGAGACACACACACACCCCTATAATTCTACATTACTAGTGACAGTTCCCCTATGAAACATATATATACTCAAGTACAAATTGATACTCCACACAATCCATGATATCTAATGATATATCATAAACCAAATATATATATATATATGGAACATACCTATCCCTAATTGTTCTGATACTTGCAACATCTCATAGGGACTGATGTATTACCCTTGTATTTGTTCTGATACTCTAATTGTTCTGATACCCTAATTGTTTTGATACTCTAATGATATATCCAGTCCTCTGATATTTGCCTAGATCCCCTGGCTATGGCAAAATCTTATAGGGACTAATGCATTTTTCCTATAGGACTGATGCATTTTCCTTAACACATGCACGCACAGATCCTAGACAAAGTATATCTAGAGATACTCCTACGCACTGTCCTGCCAATGTATAGTTTCATCCATCAAATGCAATGGAGCAAGTTTGTGATATGTAGACTTTTAGAGGACTTTCATGTATCGGTCTCAAGAATTTGGTTAACTTGTCTACTTCATAAGTTGTTACTTATCATATGTTACTTATGTTTTCAGAACCTTCGCATAGAGCAACAAAATAGGAGAGACAGACATGTATACAACCATAGGCTAGGCCGAACAGGCTATGCGGATTTAAGAGAAGAAATAGTAAGTAATCTGAACTCTGATACAACGCTTTGACGCAAGTGATGGATGCATAATGCAAATGTGTACACTCACCTATGTTCATTTTTATGATAAAAATAGAAAAAAGATGCAACGTATACCGAGGAGGAAGTTGACCACTGGCTTTTTTGGAAGCTAGCTCGAAAAAAGCAAAAAAATCTACAAGAAAGTCTACTGGGGATGCTGATGCCAGTGAACATGATGGAAATGACTTTGTTTCGATGGTTTATGATCCAGATACTCAAGCAATGGTGGATAAGATTGTAAGAAAGTCTCAACTTTAGCCTCATTTTTCTCCTAGCTTGCCACGCTAATCCACTGTTGTTGCATATCTAGTCTGACACAACATTCTTCCTTCCTACCTACCACTACTGCTGCATATATAGTCTCATTTAGACACTTAGGTCACTGGACACTTAGACACTTAGATACTTAGTCCACTTGGACACTGGTGGCTAATCCACTTAGACACTTAGGCAACTGGTCACTGGTGGCACATACACTTAGACACTTACATTCATATAGGAGACCCTACCCATGACTAATAGGAGGTAGATTGGGGTCCTATTGAGTGCTATTATGATGGTTATCCATAGTTTTGTGTCCATGTGTGTAGGGCTACAAATTTTGACCCATAGATGTTTGTAGAAATGCCACAATGACCATTTAGTTCTATTTTTCTTAAGTTGTATCCATGATTAGTTTAGCTCCTCATTTAGATTAGGCATGTGATGGTTTTTAATGAATTTGTATCTATATATATGTATAACTCTATATGGGTGGATATACATGTATGATTTAGCCTATAGGCCTATGAGTTCACAGTGTGAGTGTGTCTTGGAGTGATATACTGTCATTTGATAGTATATTTTCCCTGTGTAGAGGTCAGGAAAGGTGGGTGATAGGTAATGGATGACTGGATAGATAGGCAGTAGGCAAGGTATTGCCTTGCCCAACAGTAGACATGTTGAAGTGAGATTTGGACAGCCATTGTGGCTCGACATAGGCCATTAGGCCTGTGCAGGACAGAGATGGCTTGGGCAGTGAAGCACAAGTTGGGGGTTCAGTTGGACCAAGTTTTGGTTGGCCAATTTAGACCATAGGACAGCCAGCAACAGGGAGTTGAACCTGTGTCAGTGAAGGTCTTGTAATGTAGCCACTACACCAAAAAAGGTATTTAGGAACAGTTTTTATATGTTCTTAATAATTTTAGGAACATATTATAATCGTTCCTAAAAGTGGCGTTGCAATTTTTGAAACGGTTATAATGCGTTCCTAAATTAAGTTTGGAACATTTATAAGGTGTTCCTAAAACAGATTTTGGAACACATATAATGTGTTACTAAATTATTTTTGGAACACCGTTGAAACGTTTCTAAATATCATTTGAAACGCTTTAGGCTTGTTCCTAAATGCAATTTGCAACGCTTTTGCGTTGTTCTCATGGCTAGTTTTGAAACACTTTATTAATGTTTCTGTTTTTTAGTTTTAATTTTGCGTTCCATTTTTTAGTTTGAACCACAAATCTGATTATTCCTCTATTGTAACAACATAATAAATGGTGCATGATTTTTTACACATACCCTGAATCAACATCCAAGAGCTCCATTAAATCAACCAAAGATATCAACTTAATACAAAACAACTAATAACATTTTTCAAAAGTTAATCTTTATAGAATGTCATCAAAAGTATATAAATAAAAAATTACAAATAATAAATAAAATCAACAACAAAAATATAATTGTACAATTTAAAAAACAATCTCTAATGTTGTTGCTACTACAAATTTGTTGTATAAAGAAACCGTCTTAAGTTTGGACTGTAAGGGAAGAAGTCTTCAATCATGATACCATTCCCCATAGACCGATGCTGCCTCAAATGATTGGGGTTGCCTCAAATGATTTAGATCACAGGTTTGTGAACCATGCTTTTATTATAACCAGGACAACCATCTGTTCGAGTACTCCAGCTCTTGACTGAATGCTAATCGCAGTTGTTTCTAGGATGCTTTCATCTGCTCTATTGCATATCTCCACCAAACATGTCTGTAAATAAGCACCTTGTCTGAAACATTTGTCATTCTTAGGTACTATGTCTTACAATAAGAAAGATTCATGAAAGAGAAAGTAATATGTACAACTTTTACCTTAAATCTGCCATGATTCATGGTATCATTTATCTGCCAATTGTTCCTTGAATTATATCTTTGTCTTCTCAGGTTCTGTTGATAGAAATTTATTATCATCATGTCAATAATCATTCTTTGCATTTTCACATAGTACCCATTCAAATAAATGTATTTGAAAGCACAGTTGAAAGAGAACTAGGGAGTTACTCATCTTACATATATGGTTCAACATGTAATAATGTTAGTATCATATCGTATTAATATTAATCATGTAAAAAGAACTAGCAGAATGTCATACCATTCCTTTATAAACTGACATTATGTCAGAGTAGACTTTTTGTGATGTTGGCATCCAGTAATCTATTACTTGCATCCAAGTAGGGAGGAAACAAATCCACTTCTCCAACTCAAAGCTGGTCATCATGCTGCCATACAAATATAATGCATATGTCAATACAGTTACTATTATAGTATAGAGAGTGTGAAGAACAAATTAGTTCCAAACTCTAAAACTCAAAGGAGTCTCTTGCTCATAGTGTGCTGAAGGTTCTGAACATTGATTTGCTTGTGTCCTAGGAATACAATTTTCACATGACAAGTACTAGTTCGGGAAAACATTGATCTGCTTGATCCTTTAACTTCAGAACCTAAGCAAAACACTAAAATCAACATGACATTAACTTTCCATGTAAACAAATTATGGATATTAGATAGTTGTTCTTGGAGAAGTAAAGATCATTCTAAACTAGGTAACACTCATCTGTTAATTAAAATCCAATATAACATGGTACTACTTCAGTATGGATGGAAGATAACAAAATAACAAAGTACCTGGAATTTAGTATTCCTAAGGGTGCAGCTTGTCAGAAATGCTGGAATAAATGGGCAAGCATCATTCATTTGTTCCATTCCCAAACCCGCAAACGGCTGCTAACCTAATCAGTTGTATCTAATTATAATTTCCCAGATTGCTAATTCCTAATATTAAACGAAGATCGTCCAACAAAAATCTTAGGAGTAGTACCTGTTGCAGTAAACATTCTCTCTCCTTCAAAGGCAGACTGTACATCAAACTCGCCCTTCATGATCCTAATTCAGTTCTCTGTTTTAAGGCTTTGCCCTCCACATGCTTTACGACACTCCTGTTAAAGAAATAAATGTACATTGTACAAGCAAAATAATCTTCAAAACATTATGCAATAATAATGCTACCATTATATATTTGAAAGGTTATCATGTTGTGCCAGGTGGTAGCAGCTTTAAGGGCACTAGAATAATGTGTACACCTTTCGTTGTACCTGGGGTTCTCTTTAGATATATCCTCTTCGATATATAAACTGTCTTACTTGTAATATTTATACGTCCAGATGTAAGTGGGGCCAGAAAAGCAGCAAACCTCTGTAACAAAAAAAAGAAGAAGTGAATCCTCATAGAGATTAAAACAAGCAAAAAAAACTCAACAATCTCTTCTATAAATGCCATTTCTTTATTTAGTTATACAACAAGCTAGAAAATGAGATAACATTGTTCTATGTTGCATGGAGAATTGTGTCCGTATCTGTGTCCGTACTAATTTAACATAGGGGTCTGCATATGTACCTATTTGAGAATGCCCGTATCCCGTATCCGCCATACCCGTATCGTATCCTTATAACAAATAAGGCTCTCCATGGATCCAACTCTCTCCGTCAAACCCATATGACAAATTCATGTATCCAACTATTTCTGTCAAATCCATATGGCAAATAAGGCTCTTCAAGGACAAGGACATCAATATCAAGTTCTTCGTGGAGCTTAACAACTTTGTTGATTTCCTTTTGATGGCCTTAACATACCTTTTCCTCGAAAATCCTGAATAAAATGTAATACAATGATCAAAATAAAAATATGACTTTGATAAGAAGAAACCGAAAAGGAAACAAATGAAATTTAAACCTCTGGTTTCGTTTTCTTGAGCATGTCATAAGGAACTGAACACTGAAGCAGCCAAAGCACAAACTATACCATGTACAGAAGATGTAGGCAGCAAAAGTTTTACAGAAGACATACCACATAACCATTTGATGCTTCCTGGATATTGGGATCATAAAACTACTGAACTAAAAGCTCTTGCCTACAAATTCTTCTATCAAAACTTTTGCAGAAGACATACCACATAACCATTTTACAGAAGACATACCACATACCATGTACAATAATATCTTGAAAAGAGTTCTCTTCCTTTGAAAATTGCAGGATGGAATGAACCAAAAGGTTGTTGGCAGGACTTTCGATGCTTCTGTATTGAATAGCATTGAGAATGTCCTTCTCGAGGTATGTATGTGTTATACACAGTCATGTGACTTTGGTTACATGATAAACAATAGGACATCCTGAGTTTTCATTAACTTTTTAATCTTAAATAAAGGTGTATACACCATGGTGTGTGGACGGTGAAGCCACTAGCAAACAGGTAGAGAAATTGGCCAAGCATTTCAAAGCTGAGGCCAATTTGAAATTTGCCAGAATAGATGCTTTTCTCAACTAACACCCACCATGGTGTGTGGACTGTGAAGCCACTAGCAAACAGGTAGAGAAATTGGCCAAGCATTTCAAAGCTGGGGCCAATTTGAAATTTGCCAGAATAGATGCTTCTCTCAACGAACACCCGAAGCTGGAGGTAACTCTAACTCTGAGGCTCGAGGCATTTCCTCTACCCCTTCTTACCTTGAAAAAATAATCTATTATTTCGATAAAAAATGTTTGGTCTGATACCCATGGATATAGAACCAACAAAAAAAACTTACCACAATATATGAATGTTGCTCACTTCTCATTAAACTTCACAACAATGCATTTACCCAGTTGATCTTTTTGAAAGGATGTACATCAATCTTCTTACAAACTAACATTCGTACTTCCGCCTAGCCAAGCGCTAGGCTAATTAGGTAATGCAAACACAGTAAATTCGAGGATCGCATAGCCAAAGAAGCAACAGCCTAGACATGCCCAAGCAGGAGTTTAAGTTATCCTTTTATTACTGTTGAACCTTTTACTATTACTTAATTGCATGAGATACCTACACATTAACACCACAAAGGCGCTAGTGTCTACCAGGACTCCATAACAGCTTCCTCTCCGGGCTTAAACTTATGAATGTTCTAAAGGAATAAGACATTAATGTCTAGCAAGATACCTCAAGAAAACTTTGTCCTTCAAGTACACATACACAAGCAATTGCTTAGCTGAGAAACATGTTCTTGCGAAATCTTGAGGAACTAGCCCACTCTATCAAGGACTTACAAATATTCTCCAAAACATGTTCTTTCTTGCGAAGCCAACTTTTTGGTCACTTATCCAGCCATTACTTAGAACTTTGTTCCAGTAGTATGTAACTTGTATATTATTTGACTGGAATAAAACTAGGATTAAGCACCCAATAGTAACTCAAAGAAAATCTTGAGAACATTTCATGAAGGTTTAAATCCTAAATCTTAAATCTTAAGAACATTTCTACTGCAGTCTGAAACTGCAAGTGGTTGCAGTATTCTGTGTGGATATGAGGGTGTATGTGTTAGATGTACAAGATATGGAAACTGCAGGCACGAAGGTAAACTACTATAAGGGAAGCTAGGTTGTGGATAATGGTGTACTAGTGTGTATACTTGATCCGTGCACTACAAGCAGCATGGTGTTTGTGTCAAACGGGGGTAATGCAGAAGTAGTGCACTGCAGGATGTATCATGTGGATCAATGGTTATAGAAAATTCTGTAGGGAGGATGTGCGTGTCTAGATACGTGTCACAATATTATTATATCAATCTAAAAAGAATCTTAACTAATAAAAAATATGGTTTCAAATTCTCTTTTGTGGGAGTGAAGAGGGGTAGTGATGATTTGATCAAATTAGAAAATGGTATATGCACCAAAATAGAGCCACATACAAGCAGGAAACAACAGGGTAATTTTAGTTGATTTGCATATGATGGGAGTCCCTTCATAAAGAGCCATGCCAAAATTGAGCTAGAGTAAGAAACTTCTATGACTTATCATGTGCTCTATTCTGACAATCAGCTAAATTAATAGGCTACAAGTAAAAAATAAATATATGACAGAAGATTTTAGAGGATTGAGATTCATGTTTTAAAAGAAGTGTGTTATGTGGCAGATATTCATTGCAAATGTTCTTTTTCAATCTTTGTTCCAAGATCAAATATAAAAAGTAGTTGGTTTCTTGCATCACGTCTGTGGCTCATCAACATCGAAGATATATTTCCTTGAGCAATAAATGGAAAGTCCATCAAACTTATTGGTTTTTTACTCGACAAGCAAGCTGTATGTGGTCAGTTACCTATTCTCACTAAACAACATAAAGGAAATATATTATTCATACTGGGAGATATTATTATCATTTTTTTATATATGAAAAAATTGTAACTGACCTTCTGGAGGAACCCAACACCAAAGGCTCTAGTAACTTTCAACTGTCCTTTAACTCTCTCATTTAGAACAGCTTGAGCATCATCAGTATGTTCTGCTTTTATACTCAAAACTTTCCGAAAATAAGGAGATATTAAGATTATCACTACCATTTATATTGGCTTGCCATTCTAGAATAAAGTAGCAAGAAATTTTCTAGAAGAACAAGGCCTAAATCATTATTTGTCATTAATACCACCAAAAAACTGTATCAACCAAACAAATTCTGTAGAATAAGTTGTCAAGTAACCATTCTACTAATTAGGATGGTGCTGATTATTGTAGCATATTTCAATGTCCTAAACGTATACAATCTATAGAGTCGGTATATGTAATTCGATAACTATCCTGTGAGCATCAAAATAGGAAGTAACAGGGAAGAGAATCCATAGAGATGGTATATGTATTTGGATAACTTCCCTGTGAGCATTAAAATAGGAAGTAACATGAAAGAGTGAAAGAAAAAGAATGGACAAGAAAATAAAAAGGCCTCAGATGTAGTTCCTTAGACCCCATACGACTAGCTTGGTGTAGCGGTTCTATGTATCTTGTTTGGGGCATAATGCTAAAATATAGTGCACTATGCACCATAATGTGTTCATAAAGCAGGCTATTTGTACAAGTATAGATGCTCCTCCAACTATAAAATTGATCAGGATCACAAGAAAAATCTCTACATTATCCAAGCTTTGTGTCATGATTATCAATCTATCTCAAGTTGATTCTAATGGATGAACAACAAGCATCAGAATGATTAAACGCTTAAATGCCAAATAATCATGTCGGTGTATAATCTTGACAAATTAAGTAACAGTTCTCCAATCATGTCTGTGTCATGATTATCAATCTATCTCAAGTTGATTCTAATTTTTTAGGATTGCTCATAATTCTTGTCTATGTAGAATCTTGACAAATTAAGTAACAGTCCTCCAATCGTGTACTTAAATGCTAAATAATAATGCATAATCAACAAGCCTGGATGGGATAATTATCAATCTATGTTAAGTTGATTCTCGTATAAATATAAGCATTGGATATCAGTGATACATGTACTTGCTTTAAGGACTGTTCAGGAATATTTTCTTTGAATACTATTGATAATCTAGAGAGAAACCCCCATCGTGTAATCATGTGCCAAAGAATCCACCTTATATTCTATATTTATTATTTATTTTTAACTATCTAGAGATGATCCATATATCTTAAATTTCTAAAAATACAAACCATTATAGGAAGATGAATGATTTAAAGTCAATCATCACATTAAGACACTGAGAAACACAAATAATTTAGGTAAATCCTAGATACAGGCCTGAATCCGTTATCACTACTATGATCATATATTCATGACAATAACTAACATAGGTAGTAGACCATATTTGACCGATGGCGCATATCTTACATTCTAATAATCCTTAAATACCCGTGTACTAAAATCTAGTGTGTAATACGAAAACAAAGTTAAGAATCCCTTGAGAAATTGAGAAACAAATTGACGAATTCCTAGTCCTTGTTCACTAGTCTCATTAAGGTAGCTTGGTTATCTTATTAACATATCCAGACACTAACTTAAGGCACCGAGTTGTGAATTTTTTCCTAAAATTAATAAGTATTTCCTACTGAAGCAAAAAAAAACATAACCAAATTTGATAAGAATTTGTTGCAAACACGGTACTAATTTCTTGTACACAGGCAAAGAATTTCTTGCAGAAGCAAACAAAATTGATATTAATTTTTTTCAGAAAGACACACAAGCAAAATTGATAAAAATTTGTTTTCATAATGACACACATGCAAAGAAGGTGAGTGTTATGCATGAACAAGAAAGGGATTGTGTTTCTTTTTGGTAAATAATGCCAATATCAATAGGAATTAACAAATAATCAAACTTTGATGAATGAGACTACACCAAAATAAAAATATCGAATCAAAATACTATACCAAAGAGAGGCCCTAAAATTAATTCAAAGCTAGAACCAAAATACTGTATCTTTTGTTTCCTAAAGACTGAACCAAAAAACTGAGAAAAGAGAGGGAATAAACAGAAAAGAGAGCCGGGATGGTCTGCTATGTCGACGAGAACTCCTGCTAAGTCGATATGGTCATTGGGAGGGAGGGTTTGTTTTGGGGGAAGTAGGGTTTTTTTTGTTACGGGAGGGAGGGTTTGTTTTTTGGGGGGAAAGAAAGGGTTTTTTGGGTTATGGGAGGGAAAAGAAGGGGTAATGTGAGCTGTTGGAACACTTTTCTTAATAAGAACGTGATATGCACATGTGTACATAGGAACATACTTGGTATATTATAAAAGTGTTCCTAAATAATAATAAAAACTTAAAACTTAAAATAAATTATATCAGGAACATTTTTCTGTTTTGGAACACTTTTGTTTCGTTACAACCACTAGGTACATACAATAAGTGTTCCGGATTGAAAATTGCTTGGTGTTCCAAAATGACCATTTTGGTGTAGTGAGCAGGAATATAGGTACCATCTAGTGTATTATATATATATATATATATATATATATATATATATATATATATATATATATATATATATATGGATATGTGTGGTTTGTTTTAGCCTATGGCCATTCAACTGAGACTAAGGAAGGTGAGTGTGTGTGAGCCTTGTGAGTATGCAATTATGCATCAGCAGGTGAGTATAGGCCATATTCCATGTAGATGAGGAGTGTCTAAGTTCTAGACTAGAGTGTCCATGAACCATTGACAGTATCAAAGAGAGGAGGGTCGAGCAATTGGCCCCAGGCTATTGGGCTTCCATGTGCAGAGTTAGAATGTACTGCAGTGAGCAGTTGCTCTGGGTTTTGGCTCGACCACTGCTCGAGCACGGTCATTGGCCTACTGTAGTGGCAGCAACAGGGCAGGGCCACTTGACATGTTGCAGTGGAGATGGGTTGCTGCAGGTTTTTGGTTGGACTGTTGGCTCATGGCCATTGGCAGATTTGTTTGGCCATTAGCAAATTCGTTTGGCCACCTTGGCCTTAGGCCTATGGTCATTGACATTGGTGGTTTCAGACTTCTGAGTAGGCCAACTTTACTGAGCATGTGTCTTAGTGTCACGTATGTGTTTAGTGTTAGTATCAGATATGTGAGTTAGTGATTAAGTCAATTAGTGGTATTTAGTGTCAGTCAGCTTATAGTGTGCCAGTAAGTGTATCAGTCCAACTATTGGAGGGAAGATTAAGTATCAGTTGAATAGAGAAGGATTAGTATCCATGTTTATACAGAGTAGGAGGAGAGGTTTAAGAGTGATAGGGTGTCCATATATATATTGGATATTTATGAATTGTCAACTGGTATCAGTTGAGTGGGAAATTAGCCAGGCAGCCTTGTTTGCCTTGTGTTACATTGCCTTGGATTGCCCAGGCCTTGCTTGGCATGACACTGGATTTAGGCTATGTAACCTACTGCACAGGGAGTTGCAGGGCCAATTGACCTCCTATAGAGGCCAGGTCAGTGAGGGAACAGCAGGCCAAACACTTGGCCTTAGGCCTGTGTGGCCTCGGTGCCTAGTGAAAGAGTGTACATATTAGTGAGTGTATGTGTCCATGTCCACATAAATGTATATGTAGCATGAGTGAATATATAGGTAGAATTATTAGAGGGCAAGGTATAAATATTGTTAGGGGAAATGGGTAAGTGAGTATGGCCTTGTGTATTAGGAATTGGTTTTGGGTTTAATGGTATCAGTTGTTGAGGATACAAGTTAGAGGGGGGCCCAGACAGTAGCAAGAGGGGGCCTTAGGGTCAGGGGTACTGCATGCTTGCATTAGCAGCTTGTGCCATTTGTATTGCAAGTGCAGCAATGCACTTTGGCAATGCAAATGTTTGCTTGGCTTGCTATGTAGCAACAGCTGCACTAGCCGCAGGGGGTAGCAGGGGATCCTTCCCCTTGGGCTTTGGTTGGACAATGGCCAATTGTTCTAAGTATTGAGGAGTTAAGGGAAATGGGTGTTAGGGTTGAGTAGGTAATGAAAATTACCTATTATCGGAATATATATGTGCGTGTGTGTGTGTGTGTATGTGTGTGTGTGTTTAAGTGGACAACCTATTAGGATTTTAGGGAAATACTTTCTAACTGGTCTAGGTATGAGTTACCTATGTTGAGGGGATATCTAGATATGGTATAGGTTATTATCTAGGTATATGGTATAGAGTATTATCTAGATGTATTGTATAGGATATTAACTATATATGTATTGTAATGGGTATTACCTATTAGTCTAGGTTTATGTTTCCTATTGGCCTAAGGTATTGGAGTATTACCTAAATCTAAGGTAGAGGGTGTAGAATGAGTAATGTGGTCTAGGTGATGGGTGGGTTACTAATAGCCTAAGATTAGAGTATTTAGGTAGGTAAGGACTTGTTAGAGGTTAACCTAACCATGGTTGACTAATTTGTTTAAAAGTCAAAATTGAGTCAATGTTTGACCTGGATTTGACCAAAGTTGACCCATTAACCAAAAGTCAACTGAGAGTCAACACTTGACCGAGATTTAACCTGGATGCATATCACACACTAGAAAACCATGTTTAATACTATTTAATACATGTATCTCATCTATAGGCCTTGTAATTCTATTTTGGATGCTCAGGATGACAGGCGAGTACATTCTCTGATAGTTTTATTATGTTGATATATCCTGTGATGCATGTTATATTAGTGTTCTATCTTGATTATGACACGATGGACTCACGGATTGGTATATTCATGGATTCCTTGACCAGAGATACGTGGTTTCATACTATCACGAACAATGTAAATCATGACTAATGTATCTATCACGAATAATAGAATGTGTGTCGAAGAACCTAGATTCCATGTGTACTAGTCGGGACGGGGAAATACCTATGAGACATGTGAACATACCCTTTCTATTCTATTCTTCATGCGTGAACAATAGTGGCCACACACGTAGGTGTATGGTTTGTCGAATCTCTCTCTCTAGCCGTTCACATGACAAACTTGGTATTTCAAATAACTGGTCTTAACACAGTTTGTCTGAGTTATCTACAATATATCTTGCATGACAGGTTTACTCATTTTTATATATCTGCATGTTCTCATATGATATTGTACACTTGTCTTTTCATTATACATTACCTCTATAACTTGATCATCAAGAATTTTATTATTATTTCATACTCATAGCGCTTGTCAATTATTTTGAACTGTTAGAGGTGATGTGCTCGTTCCATCCTGATTAGATATGTTGACAAATATTACAGATGATGATGGTGACTACACTACCTTATATGGGGCATATGAGGGTGACATTCAGGAGCCTGAGGAGCTTCTAGCTCAGTAGAGGATTTACCTCCTGCTTAGACTAGTTAGTTAGGCTTGACTGGACTGCGATCCAGCTGGTACTTGAGATTTGTAGTATACTTTTTATTTTGGGATCTTGTGTTATGTTTTGAACTCTAACTTGTGTTGGAATTTTGCATCTATTTCCAGTTATTTCCTTCTATCCTATCTTTCATATTTCGTGCTATCTTCCTTAGATGTCTTGTGATCGAGTTGTAATATTATATACCTTCATACGAAGATGATAGGTACCTTTATATTGTGTCTAGATGTTGTATGTTATAGACGACTTATACAACGTTCTACCATCGATTCTGTGGCATAGGCTGGATGTACCCACATGCTCGTACCCCTACTTAGGGTGCGGGTCGTGATACCTAAGTCCGTACACGTCAGCAAGAGAAGCTTCGACGCATCATCAGGACCTCGGTCTATGTGCGTCAGCAAGTGAAGCTTCGACGCATCATCAGGACATAAGTCTATGCGCATCAGCCAAAATACATCTACATGAGACAACTCATCTGCAGTCGGGTCACCCCAACACCACTGCAACAAAGACCAAGGCAAGAGAATACCCACCGAATATATCTGGGCGAACGTCGGTGTGGGTCACCATGACGATGGGGACTTTCTCCGTGTCGACCTCCAAGGGTTCTTTGTCTCGGCCCCTTTCTCGGCTAGCAGCACCTCCTCGGGGAGTCTTGGGAGCCATCTCTCTAACAAAGAAAAAAAAAGAGAAAAGAGCTCTGAGGAAGAAGAAAGCTTTTGCAGAAAGTAGAAGACTCTCTCTCTCCTCACAAGCCACCTATTTATAGGCTTGGCCTCGCGTGTAAACCGATGAGGCGTGACATTAGCAATCGGTCGCTTTGGGTCTCGTGAAACTAACAGCTGCTTATCTTCAAAAGATCATTATTAATCTTTTCTAAAATCGAGGCATTATCTCTTCAAAGAACCTTAGAAGTATGCGCCTAACCAGCAAGCGTCCCCATAGCAACGCGCAGAACGACTATACGCCAAGAAGAGCCATGCGCCTAGGCAAAGGGCATGCGCCCAGAGTCGTTACTCCCCATGCTTCTTATTCAAAGTATTCCAAAACTTGGCAAGAAAGTTTTGAAAACTTTGAAGGGGGTCTTGTAGAAACATGGAATTTCAGGCACATCTATAGGCCAAAATTTCTATGCGCTCAACCCAACCATACGACCAACTCAAATACGCCAGGAAGCTCAATTAGATACTTGGGACAACAAAGAAAAGTACAAGTTTAAAGACATTAAAAATAAGGCTTTTTATTTTATATGAAAGTCTATTACATGTCTAAAGAAAGGCTTTACAAATGAGAACTTCTACAAAAAGAAAGATCCTAAAACTACAGCCAGACGCAGCAACTGCTATGCACCCCATGCCAGGCGCATCATCCGTCAAGCGTATCACTCTGGTGTCTCATCCAGGCGCATCATCTCGTCATTATGGCACAGGTGCATCAGCACCAATCAGCCCTTGTATAGCAGGAGAAGGAGCTCTCCTAGCTCGACAAAGATCGCGGCACGACGTCCCGGTCTTCGAAAGCAACAGGCACACTCGGCAGCCTGTAGCTCTTCCAGCATAACGAAAGACGGAGCACGGCCACCCCGATTGTCACTACCACATTTTTGGCTTGAGGATATTTTGGTCATTTTAACTTTTTGGTGATTTTGAAATTTTATTAATTAAATATGTGCTATTTGTTTAGTTGAGACTTGACCTAGAATCTTAGCCTAATCTAGATTAGCTTTGAGCTAAGAATCTTGATTAGGATAACCTACTAAGTGACAAGATTAGCAATATCTAGATATTTCTAAGTAGGATATTTTTTCCTTAGGATATTTGTAAAAAAGAAAGCCTTAGGACTAATTGAACCAATAGGAGGACTTAAAATTGGGTGGAGAAGTCTTAGCCACTCATCTGCATCTAAACCTAATCCTAATTCACTTTGTGGCAGCCACAAATAGAAATCCCCCCTCCTATAAAGTATCCTTTAGAAAACCTTTGCCTCTTTTAACACCTACAAAGAACCCTAACTTGTTCTTCCCCAAATTCCTCCCCCTTTATCCAAATTGATCCCAAATTAAGGCTAGTCTCCTGCATTGGGATTCATTTCAGAAGTGGAGGCTAGTGGGGGCTTGCTAGCAAGGATTTGAAGAGCACTTGGCCATAACTTGTGGAGGGAACAACTCACTTAGGAGCCTTTTCATTGAGTTTGAACTCTCAATAGGTAGAACCCTACAAACCCTAATAAATTCCTGATTTCTTTCCATAGATGCATTCATTTAGGGTTTTCCTAGGTGTAGCCCAAGGAATTCGTGTCTATTTCGTGTCCGTATCGGACACGTATCAGTATTTTTGAATAGGTATTTGATGAAATGATTGATAGGAATTAATATTGTTAATTTCGAATTCTATTTGAAGGGATTTGTAGCCCTATATATGAGGAACACAAAACCCTAACTCTGAGGTGATTTTTGTGCTGTGTCCGTATCCAAACTGGACATGCACACTATGCACGAGATACTACACAGGGCATTCTGTGCTCCCCTGCTGCCCAAGTGTCCCAGAGGATACGACACGCCACGTGGTGGCCTGACACTTGGCACAGAGGTGGAGGCCATCACTGACAGACACCCTCAAGTTTTATGACACCTCGTGTCATGTCGGACACGAAATCATGGGTGTACTGAATTTGCACTGCACTGTACGCACGAAATTTTCCCCACTGATACACATCTCGTATCGAGACACGACACAACATGGACTCATATCAGTGTGTCTAACGTGTAGACCTACACCTAGACTCATTCTAAACATGTGCATGTGGCTCCACGTGTCTCGTGGCGTGTCCACGAGACCCCGAACCCGTCGCACGACGCTGTCATTTGTGTTTTGTGTCCAATCGTGTTCTAAACTGTTTGGACACCTCGTGTCCAGTTATGTGGACACTGGACCCCATCCATTGATACGTGTGATATATATCTAATGTCTGCACACATTAATTTGATGTTTAATTCAGGTTTTCGAATCAAGTTTAGTTTTGTAAGGTTCGGGTTTAAGAACTCTGATACCTGTAAATGTTCACTGTTTCATGAGTTTTGGAATGTTAATTTATGAAGTTTAAATGTAGATATTGATTGAGATATATGTTAGATGCTGGGTTACATATGTGGGTTTAGTTCGTTAGATTTTTTTCGACTGTTGAGTTCTTTCATTCGTAAATGTTCTACTGAACATGTATGTTGATACCTGAGCATTCGAGTTCTTGAATGCTGATATGAGATTAAATGTTAAATTGAACTATGATGAGAGTTGAGTCTACATATTCAATTTGAAACATGTATAATTAACCTAAAATTTAATGATTCAAAACCTGGGACTTAATATGAATGTATTAACCTGAGTTTGTTGCATAAACTGTGAACTGAGATTACCTCATATATGTAAACCTAAGAAAACTCAGGTTTAGACTGAAAACTAGGATTTTGGGACAATGTTAAAACTAAATTTGAGTTTTGGGTTGGGTTAAAGTTGTATATATATGTAAGTTGCTATTTTGATTTCAATTTGGTTGTTGGTTTGAATGTTTGGGAAAATTGAAATCAAATTGACATTTAAAACTGAAAACTGAGATTTCAAAACCTGAGACTGAAATTGGGATATAGGTTAAACTGAAATGCATACATGTAAACCTGAGATTACCCTACTGTCTTCATGACAGAGCTCATCCCTGTCCAGCCCCCTTTCACTATGCTCTCTCACTCTTCACACACACATGATAGTATTCACTCTCTTTCTCTCCTTCCTTCTCTAATATGCATGTATATTTATGATATTGTATATGAATATAGCTTTGTATTGATATATAGATATATAGTGTATATGTTAGACTATGAGATTTGTGTAGTATGTATATGTTAAGTTTAGCACATCATATGGTATGCCTTGTTTAGCAATGTGGTTTAGAGGCTATGTGCTATAGTGTTAGCTTTATGGTATACTTGATATTTATGTATGTAGAAGCATGGAAAATATTAGAATAATAATCCATGCGGCTCGGAGTAAGAAGCTTATGCGGCTCACATAGGAGCGGCCCTATGCGGTTCAAAGAAGACTCTCAATCGTATGCGGCTCGGGAGCGTATGCGGTTCAGCAAGACATATGCGGCTCGATGGATGCCATGTGTGATCCTTCCCTACAGCTGGTCGTTTGGGGGTGGCCTCATTTAATGCTCTGACACGACTTGGCGACTGTGACTGCTCTGACATAAAGTGTCATAATGGCTCTGCCATAATGACAGACTTTTCGGGAAAGGAAGAAGATCTCTGACCCGAACCGTCAGAAATCCTAGGTTGCCACGTGGCAACTCTCATGCGGCTTAAATGGAAAACAGCTCCATGCGGCTCACGAAGAAGTCACTCTATATGGTTAGCAGAAATCAGCCATATGCGGGCCACCGAGAGCTCAATCCCTGCGACTCAATACAATGCTAGCTCATGCGGCTCGCAAAGACTATGCATATGCGGCTCACGGAAGGTTCGTCCCCTGCGGCTCGATGAGGCATTGTCTCATGCGGCTCAGGAAGAGTATCTCTCTGCGGTTCGAGGATAGTCAATCCTATGCGGCTCTGACAGGACTCACGATTAAGACACGTGGCATGGGATCAATAAGAGATTTAACCGAATCTCAACAAATATATTTGACATCATCGTCATAATTACTGAGATCAGGGTATATCATTTATCATCAAGCTAATGGGACACATGGCGAGCAATCAGACATTAGCATAATCAATCACGAGGATTTAAAGCAGCTAGCATTAATTGCTCATGGGATACGATGCTATCCGCATGAATGGCCGAGATTCACTATAATCAGGATCAAGGGTTCAGATAGAATGAAGGAGCGCCGACATTCCAAACAGATAATCATTAGCAAACCCTAATGATCACCCCCCCACTCTTATAAATAGCCAGCATCATTCCCTTGAAAAAAAAGAGGAAGAAGAAGAGAGAGAGAGGTCGGCACCAAAAGAAATAAGAAGAGAGAGATCTACACAAAGAAAGCTCCCCCTTCCTTCTTGATAATCACAGAGAGAGAGAGAAGCCAGGAGAGCAATCCGAGGAGAGTAAGAAGAGCGTTTCTTCATCAACGTCGAGCAGATCTTCCCCGAGCCAAGACTGCATACTGATCGTCCAAGGAGTAAGGCAGAGCGGCCGTCGCTTTCCCGAGCCTCTATCGTCACCCCCCAGAATCAAAAATAAACAATCGTACTTAGTCTGCTGTACCTAGGTTTTCGTCCCTAGGCTTTCTTTGTACGAGCGAGTTTGTATTGTGAGTCTAAGTTCAGTCCTCCGATAATTGTTCTGTTCTTTTACAATCAATGGCAAACACGATGGCGACTCTGCTGGGGACTAACTTCTCCACGGCTGAGGAGTTGGTGACACAATCAGATGCAGCCAAACTTGGCTCCACACAAAAGAAGATGGTCGTCCGCTTCGACCAACAGGCGTTCGAAGAGATGCTCTCTGAAGGCAGCGCTGGCCCGGTCCAGAAGCGCACCCGCACCACGAAGGCTCGCAAAGAATGGAGACCGAAGTCACTTGCTCCTCCTCAAGCCCTCGATGGGATGCCCTCTGCTGCTCAAGACGGCGAGAAGGATTCTCCTGCGGTCCCACTTCAGATCGTAGACAACTCTGCTGTCCCCAAGTCCGGCAGAAGAAAACATTATGATGCTGGACTTGCAGGGACAAAGAGGGACTCTACGCGGACCGAACCGCAGAAGAGTATTAGCCGCAAGGAGAAAGCCCATGCGGCTACATCCGCCAACCGCAAGGAGAAAGCCCATGCGGCTACATCCGCCAACCGCATGAAGAAAACTCATGCGGCTACTTCTGTCAGCCGCATAACTTATGCGACTACAGTTCCCGATAGCATGGATGAGACTCATGCGGCCAGTAAAGTCAATCGTTTGCAGAAAACCCATGCGGCCACAGATGCCAACCGCATGCGGCCAGCCTGCATGGTCGTGACCCCTAGCCGCATAAGAATTCGTCCGACGACAGGAGACAACCGCATGCAGACAGCCCGCACGGTTTTCGCTCCCAGCCGCATAACATCTGCTCCATGCTCCTCTCGATCAGTTTTCGACCGTCTCTCGTACGGTCCGAACCCTGATGACTCTCTGGATGATAAGCCAGACTCTGTGATGCTCAACTTGGACTCTTCCTATTATGCACCCACAAGTGCTAGAAAGAAGAAGTGTAGGGCAGCGCGGGCTCATCAAGCCCAGACAGCTGCCCCAACCTCTGACTATCAGGGCGTCCCGCTGATTATCACGCGGGTCTCTGATGGGAAGTTGTACAGAACCGCTCAAGTCCAATCCCCGACGGCAAACGGATAGAGTGGTTCCTCTGACCTGCGTGAGGCGATCCTCCACAAACGCAAGGAAAGAGAAGGGGCCTCGGCGTGCAAAGAATCCCCATATGGACGTCACTGCACCCAGATCATCGTCAACTGCTGCTGCAACAATGCGGCAGTGACGGAAGATCGTCCGTCCGTCTTCCACAGACTACAGCACCCGAACTCAGAAGATGAGGCACCTCCTGTTGTCTGCTGCAATTCTGCTCAGAAGGTCCCCGCCGAGGGGAGAGGAAAGAAGACAAGCATCTCCAGTCCAAAGATATCAGCCACTACAGCTAAGAAGTTGTCGGCTAAACGGTTACCCTCCACCGGAGTATACCAACACACCCGTTCGAAGACAAAATCTGCTGCAACAGGAGACTCATCGTCCCCGACCCTGGGGGTTGTAGGAGCTGGGGGTAGTACTCCTCCGAACGTCCACAATAATCCAACGTTTCAAGGAGACGAACCCCGAGAAACAACCCTCCCATCGGGTACAACAGATGCTGATGTCCCCGAGGACATCCATGATTCTCGAGACGAAGCAAGCTCCGAAGCTGGGGGTAGTGTTCCTTCCGAGTCCGAACCTGAAGAGAACATCCCCACATATCCAGATGATTTCTCGACGCATGGGTACGACTCGGAGGGTACATCCTCCACCACTCCCTCCGTCACTCCTCATGTGAAGACGGTATTCATGACAGACAGCAATCAAGGCGGTTCCAGCGATCGCCAGCGCATCGACACGTTGGAGGCCATATTGCATGCCTTGGTCAAGTCTGTAGACGAGATCAAAGCGGCACTTCCTACTCTGCAGGGAGTGACACCTGGCCAGACAAACACGGGTCCCGCAATCAACGTAGATTCAAATTCAGCGGCGCCAAACCAGGGCAATAATCCTCCCGAGATAACGGCCCCTACCGCGACAGATGAGGCCCGAGAAGTAAGAAGAGAGGTTCAGGAGCTCCGAACAATGTTCCACGCCCGAGAAAACTCTCAAGACCTCAGAATACGGCAACCATATCTTGCTGAATGGAGGGATGTTCCCTTTCCGCCAAGATATAAGCCGTTCAATATCAACCCATATGATGGCAAGACTTCAGCAAGTCGATACATCACTTACTTTGAGGTCACTACCGACCATCTGCCCCATGATGACGCTATCCTCACGCGGTTATTCATTGGGGCATTGGAAGGAGTCGCCTTCGATTGGTACCGCAACCTGCCAGACAATTGCATCCACTCCTTCGCTGGCTTCAAACGCTTGTTCTTGGAGAGGTTCTATGAGGTAGGACAGGACGTGACGATGTCTACCCTCATGGACGTCGTTCAAGGAGAGAAAGAACTGACAAGAAATTACATTGAGCGGTTTCGTCAAACCGTAATGAAGTTACTATCTGGCAACCCGGACTCTTCTTTGATTGAAATTTGCCAAAAGAGACTACTTCCAACAATTAGTCTCTGGATGGGCGAAAGTCAGTTCAAGGATTGGAAGGCTTTTATCATCAGTGCTACAAGTGCTGAAGAACGATTGAAGAAGGCTCGCCAACTGGGTTGCATATCTCGGAGGGAGAGAACAAGAGCAAGCGTCCCAACACCAGCAACGACAATGGGGGTAGCCCCTCCAACAACCGGGACAACAAAGGCAAGTAGGCTATGGTGACCGATACAGCCCAGAAGCCCGAGCCACAGCCAGCAGACAAACAATGGCCTCAAATCACTTATTCCTTTGAAGACGGCCACGTCAAGCCTATTTTGGACATGCTTATAGAAGGAGATAGGATTCAGCTTCCTCCACCAAGACGGGAGCCTCGGCCGGCTGATCTGGAGAACCCAAAGTTCTGCCATTACCATCGCTACGTCCACCATGCGACACACGACTGCTACCAACTGAAACGGTATATCCAAAACCTCATCGATTCGAACGCCCTGGCCATCGATTTCGAAGAGGTAATCGTGGCAGCCAACATGGTGTCCGTACAATTTGGCAGCTTTCCTCCAACAGAGACTCAGGACGGGGTTATACCTATCCCTCTGGCAACAATGGAAATTGCTAATCTGCCGCCTGCTCGCGATCAAGCCGCTGGTCTAATACCCCTCACCACATCACGAGGGGAAATCATGTGGGTCCATCCGGACCTAGTCTACGAGGTAACTCAGCCCTCTCCACCTTCTAAAAGGAAAAGTGGAAAAGTCAGATCCTGCCATACTGCCTCGGCGGAAGAAGAGGAAGTCTCGGCCGTCACTACTCGATCCGAAACACAAGCCCAACCGGTGACCGAAAGCGCGACTGATGATCATCCGCCCACTACCAATGATGCTCCGGGACCAGCTCAGCCTTCGACGACCGATAAGCCTAGGCCGAAGGAGACTCGCTTCGACAAATCCCTCCGGAAGGAGACACCTCAGGGGCTGGAGAGGCCCTACAACTTCGATATCTTAGCACAATTAGCTAACACCCCGGCCAAATTGTCCTTATATGAACTCCTCAGGCTCTCAAAGGATGTCCGCACGGCTTTAAGTGAGGCGCTCCAAAATGCCGACGCATACTTGGCTCAGGTCAACCTCACGGGAGATAACCAACCTGCAGAGCTCCAAGATAGTGCATGTACGGGAGAAATGCCCAATATCGTCTTCTCTCCGCAAGATATGCTCATCAAAACTAACCTGCATGATCGCCCGCTATACTACACTGGATACATCGGCGACGTAAAGGTGGACCGAATGCACATTGATCCTGGGTCCTCTATAAGCATCATTCCGAAGGGTCTACTACATTATCTTCGCATCCCGATGCATCGCCTGACACCTACAAGCACCGCCATTAGCGGTTTCATTTCGGGCAGGAGCTACCCAATAGGGAAGATCCGTTTGAAGTGTCAGATCGGCGATCTCCAATCAGAAGTCACCTGTTATGTCATAGATGCCGACACTTCTTACAATATCCTTCTGGGACGGCCTTGGATACACGATTACATGATCGTGCCTTCCACACTACACCAGTGCTTCAAATATGTCGATAAGCACGGCTTCGTGAGGACAGAGTTTGCCGATATCGATCCCTTCAAGGGGGTCGAATCTTATTACTCAGACTCCTGTCTATACGAGAAATCAAAGAAGCATCTGGTCGAAGAAGATGTACAAACTCACAACAAGACGGCTACAGGATCAGAAGAACCTCTAACGATCCACCTTCAGGCTCGCAAACCGGGCAATTCCGTACCCCTTACGGCCACTCTGCGTAAGGACGCAATCAGTCTCTCCGCACAAGAAGAACAGATGAGAATCCGGCTGCCAAAGTCCGGCCAAGCGCCGAGACCCATAACAGGGCCACTTACCATCAGACTACCGAGAGTCGGTCAGCTCCAAACGGAGAAGCCCAATCCCTCCGACAGACCGCTCACAATACGCCTTCCCAAGAAGGTTCTTCACCCCGATGCGAGGTCTGACACTTCTAGCGAACCAGCCACCCCTCGCCTCACATCAAGTACCAAACTGGGGGTTGCTAGTTTACCAACAACTCCACGATCTGCTCCGCCAGTTGAGCCTCTGAAGATCAAGCTGACTAGGTCGTCCTCCCAGTCTTTATTTATACAGGGGGTGGCCGAAGAAGAACCAGAATTGGCCAAGTATGTGGCTGCCCACTCCGATACCCCCTCTGCAGATGATGTAATCCCTCTAGAAAAGATACCTTACTTCATCAATAAAGGGTTATCTTTGAACTACACCGAGCTCAATAAGCTATGTACAATGTACGCTATGGAATACGGTATAGGCACTCACCTACATACACAGGTGACAAACGTGTACACCGCCATCCGACTTACTCCAGTAGAAGACACTTACTGAATAGTCGAGGGAGGGGACCACCCGATCATCTTCGGCCGGACGAACAACCCACATCCCTCCGCTATGGAAGAAGTCGACTTCGGGTCAGATGCCGGAAGACTGCCTCTGTATCTCTATAGCCCTCAATCTAAATATCTCATGCAGAAACAGGGGTATGATCTAGAGACAACGCCAGGACTGAACTACGGCACTGGACGACGATTACCTTTGAAGACGCCAGCCCCGGCGGGCAAACCACGGAACTACTATAACAAAACCCGATGCGGTTTAGGGTATGTAACGCCTACTATGACCCCTGAAAGCTCAGATGAAGAATGCGACTGGCAGTCACATTCAACCGGATCACCGACTTCCGACTCAAATACCAGCATCGGAGATGTGTTCAGACAAATCATGTCAGTCAACATGGCGTTCGCTGACGCTTACGAGGAAGACGAAGACATCCCCGAAATCCTTGAGCTAGAACCATGGGCCCAGCAATTAGATGCACAATGGGAAAAACGGTTCGAACTGAGAGAACCTCCTACTGAAGATGAGGTCATACAAGTGGATCTCGGCAGCGAATCTTCTCCAAAACCGATCTTTATCAGTAAAAGCCTGACAAACGAAGAACGAGAATCGCTGCTGAAACTCGTCAGAGAATATATCGACGTGTTCGCGTGGAGTTACGAGGACATGCCGGGGCTAGACCCCGATATCGCTCTTCACAAACTCAACATACGGCCAGATGCAAAGCCAGTCAAACAGCAACAACGACGCTTCCGCCCAGGCATCATGGACGCAATTGAAGCCGAAGTCAACAAGCTAATAGCCAGCGGTTTCATTCGTGAAGAGCAACATCCTGATTGGGTCGCCAACATAGTGCCGGTCCTTAAGAAAAATGGGAAGATCCGAATCTGCATCGACTTCCGTAATCTGAATGAGGCATGTCCGAAGGACGAGTTTCCCCTCCCCATCACAGATATCATGATCGACAACACATGCGGCTTTGAACGTATGTCATTCATGGATGGATTCTCGGGGTACAATCAAATCAAGATGTCTCCCGACGACGAAAAGCACACATCATTCCGAACGTCGATTGGTACATACTGCTACACAGTCATGCCATTCGGTCTAAAGAATGCTGGCGCTACATATCAGCGGGCCATGAGTATTATTTTCCGAGAACATTTACGCAAAATAGTAGAATGCTATGTCGACGACATCGCCGTCAAGAGTCGCCATAAGGAAGATCATCTGCAAGACCTGAGAATGGTATTCGACCTGATGAGAGCCCACAACCTGAAGATGAACCCTACGAAATCATTCTTGGGCGTATCCAGCGGAAAATTCTTAGGCTTCATCATCACGGCACGGGGCATCCATGTAGACCCTGAGAAGATGAAGGAAATCATGGAGATGGGTCCCCCGAAAAATCTCCGCGAACTCAGAGGCCTCCAAGGGAGGCTAGCTTACATCAGGAGGTTCATTTCCAACCTCTCCGGGCGAAGCCGACCGTTCACACACCTCATGAAGAAGGGAGTCTCATTCGTTTGGGACGAGGAATGCCAGCATGCTTTCAACGACATCAAAGAATATTTGTCGAATCCCCCAGTCCTGGTGGCCCCGGTCCCCGGAAAACCATTCCTGCTCTACGTACGAGCAATGGAACACTCCCTTGGTGCCCTGCTAGCACAAAATAACGATGCAGGCCACGAGCAGGCCATATATTATCTCAGCCGGATGATGATCGGGCCAGAACATCGATACACCGCCGTAGAGAAGGAGTGTCTCACCCTGGTATTCGCTATTCAAAAGACGCGGTACTACGTCACAGGACAAACCATACACGTAATCTCGTGAGTCAACCCCCTCAGAGTCCTCATGACTAAACCAGGGGCCCTCAGCTCTCGCCTCGCCACATGGGTAATATTACTGTCCCCCTATCATATGATCTTCGTCCCGCAAAAGGCTGTTAAGGGTCAAGCCCTAGCAGACTTTTTGGCAGCCCACCCAGGATCGGAGTCATCCAGAATCTATGAAGAGATCCCAGACGAGGTCGCCGATTCGAATACAGCCACCCACGATAACATATGGCGAATGTTCTTCGATGGCGCCTCAAGGACCGGACCCAAGGGAAACATCGTCGTCGGGGTCGGAGTGGTATTAATTTCCCCTACTGGGCTGGTGATCAATCGCACCTACTCCCTCACGGAACCCTGCTCCAACAATGTGGCCGAATATAACGCTCTGGTCATTGGCCTCTAACTTGCAAAAGAGCTGGGGGTAGAATACCTTGAAGCATACGACGACTCCCAACTAATCGTCAATCAGATCAGGGGCTCATACGAGGTTCGCCATGAAGACATGATCCCCTACCATCAAATTGCGATCAACATTATCTCATCATTCGAGGGATTCTTCATCGAACACATCCCCAGACTCCAAAATATCGAAGCCGATGCCCTAGCAGGCCTTGCCGCTTCCTTAGCAGTGCCGAACCAAGCTCATCATTCGGTTGACGTAATAGGCCACGAACTGGTCTGTCCCAAGAACAACATTCAAGCCATGGCAAGTTATTCCGTCCAGACGGTCGACGACACACCGGACTGGAGACAGCCGTTCATCGACTTCGTCGTATACGACATCCTCCCAGAGAATCCAAAGGAAGCTACCTCTATCAGATGGCGCTCTCTCAGATTCTTCTATGATACAGAGACGAAAATGTTGTATCGCTGCTCCTACGACGGATTATTGCTCCGGTGTTTGTCGAACGCGGAAGCTACAGAAGCTGTACGAGAAGCTCACGACGGTGTCTGTGGGGCCCATCAACTCGGCCCTAAGCTACAGGACCGCCTTCGCCGGATGGGCTACTACTGGCCCACAATGGTGGCAGATGCGATAGATTATGCCAGAAAATGCAAGGCCTGCCAAGTCCATGCGGATTTCATTCATCAACCATCCGAGTTTCTGCATCCAACGGTGGCATCCTGGCCATTCGAAGCATGGGGAATGGATATCATTGGTCCAATCACCCCACCTTCCTCCCGAGGACACCGCTTCATACTTGCGATCACTGATTATTTCTCCAAGTGGGCGGAGGCTGTCCCACTCGCAGAAGTTAAAACTTCAAACGTGATCAGCTTCCTTAAGCATCACGTTATCTACCGCTTCGGACTACCATGAAAAATCATCCATGATAATGGTCCACAGTTTATAAGCCATGCATTCTACCGATTCTGCGATAAGCACCGTATTCAGAATGTCGCTTCGACACCATACAACCCGGCAGCAAACGGGTTGGCAGAGGCATTCAACAAAACAATCATCAAACTCCTCAAGAAGTTCGTCTCCTCCAACAAACGCGACTGGAACGAGAAGCTCGGCGAGTGCTTATGGGCTTATCGCACCACGGTTCGAACAGCCACCGGGAATACACCATTCTCTCTTTGGAGACTCAGATCCCCTCACTCCGCGTCGCCCTCACTTATCAATTGACGACGGATGATAACTACCGACGACGACTACAAGAGTTGGAGGCTTTAGATGAAAAGCGCCTCCTAGCTCAGCAAAGGATCGAGCTATACCAAGCACGCATCTCAGGAGCCTTCAACAAAAAAGTTAAAATCAGAACATTCCAAGTGGGTGATCTTGTTCTGGCAGTCCGGAGACCGATGGTCATGACTCACAAGACCACCGGTAAGTTCCAGCCAAAATGGGAAGGTCCATTTGTCATCGAGACCGTGTTCTCCAACGGCACCTACCGCCTCGCTAAGCCGAACGGAGATTTGCTCACGTTGCCCGTCAACGGCAAGTTCCTGAAGAAATACTATGTTTGAACATCATTCTCCAGATTATCGAGTCATGTACTCCTTTAGTACCACTGAACTCCCATCCATCATTCTCCAGATTATCGAGTCATGTACCCCTTTAGTACCACTGAACTCTCATCCACCCTATTTCAGATTATCGAGTCATGCACCCGCTGGTGCCGCTGTACTCTCACTCCCTCAATAGTCCAAATTACCAAGTTATGTACCAGCTGGTGCCTCTGAACTTACATTTCGGTCACTCTTTCAGATAGTAAGTCAAGTATAATTATACCTCTGAACTTTCTTCCTGGCAGAGATCCTCCCTCAAGGATTCACTACCCGCACTCCCAGTGCACAAAAAGGGTAGTCGATCCACCAATTTCTGAAACGACCATGTCCTCATTACCTCTGAGTCGTCTTCACTTCCACCAAAAACAAACCGCCCCTCGCATAGAACTTCCACGTTCTCCTACCTCTGAGTCGTTCTATGTACCCAATCTTCATTGAGCCCACTCCTGCCATGTCCTCACTACCTCTGAGTGGGAAGGCTCCGTCGAAGAAATCGTCATATTTGCCATGTCCACATTACCTCTGAGCAAGTATGTCGATCCCCTTTTAACCTATTGTCTGTACCCACAACCGGAGTACGACAAGGAAAATAGGTCCACAAATGTCCCCTGTTGACCACAAATGTCCTCTGTTGACCACAAATGTCCTCTGTTGACCACAAATGTCCTCTGTTGACCACAAATAGCTTCCGTAAAGTCTCTCCTGCCATGTTCTTATTACCTCTGAGCAGGAAGATTTCACGATAAAACCTTCATGTTTGCCATGTCATCATAACCTCTGAGCAAATGTGATGGGTTTCCTTTCATCACATTATTCGTATCCTGAACTAGGGTACGCCAAGGATAATAGGCCCACAAATATCCCTTGCTAAGCTTCTTAGCATAAATCCACCATCTTACCATGCCCCGGGAGCCCAGCTGCTCTACGGCATTCCTTCCCCCAGTACCGAGAACATCCATAACCATTTTGCCGTGGCTGTCCCGGACATCCTAATCAAACTTGTTATCCATACCTAAAACCAAGGTACATCTAGGGTAACAGGTCCACAAATAATCCCCCAGTAAATCTGGTTCCATAAACACCGCAAGTACAAGAAAGAAAAGATGAGTTGAAACATGCTCATTTATTCAAAAATCAAAGGGCTACATCAGCGGGGATCACATCCCTTACAAAAATTAAAAGAGAAAAGAAAAAAAAAAGAAGACAGAGGACGGATTACTGCTCTGGAACACATAACGCCATGAGACGGTCCTTTAACAAGGTAACCGACCGCTCAAGCCTCTGTTTGGCTCGACGCTCCGCCTCCTGGTTCAGCACCGCCGCATCCTCCAGATGAGCATGGGCTTGCCAGTTGTCCTCAAACTTCTTGAAGGCCCGCTCCAGGTTGACAGAAGATCGGGAAACCCTCTCGGCCTCCCGAGCAATTGATTCCTGTTCTGCATGAGCAGTCTCCCGCTCTGACTCTAAGAAGGCCAACTCCTTCTGGAGTGCGAGAATCCGCTCCTTCGTGTCAGCTATTCCACGAGAGGCAGATTCTTCTCGGGCCCTACAAGCCTGACTCCGACGACCCAGTCGGTCATAGAAGACGGAGAACTTGTCAAGATCCCCCTGCACAGCCGGCCCGACAGTCTCTCGAGCGAGCTTGATCCTGTCCCGAGCAGCAACCAAGAAGCCCCGCTCTCGTTCGATCGCAGCAGGCAAACCAGCCTGCCGTACTGCCAGCAGTTGGGTCACAAGCTGGTCAGCCTCTGTCAGCTTAGGCTCCAGGAACGCGGCTAACCCCACCCCGCCAGGAAGACCCTTCAGAGTGTCGATTTGACCCCGAGCGCCCCACAGAGACAGAGAAAAAAGGATCCCCCGTTCCACAGCAGCGTTTACACCCCTCCCTAAGTGGCGATAGAAACTGTCGACCATATCCTGCGTCACCTCGTTCAGAGCCTTCGAGGAAACCGGTGTCAACGGGAGTGTGGCTGGTAGCACGGAAGAAGATGCGACGGAATCTGCCGTTCCTGCCACAAGAGAAACCAACTCCGCACGGAAAGACGCTTGAACATCGGTCAATTCCTCTTCAGCGGCCCGCAGAATTTGAATGCTCGGCAGGTTCGAGAAGTCAATCTCCGGAGCCGTATAAGCAGCCAAAGACGAGGCCGGGGCCAGCACCAACTCCATCCCCATCTGCCCAGAGCTGGCTGGATGTCCCTCAACATGCGATGACGAAGGGGAGGAAACGCTCTTTTCCCCCAGATCACGGTAGACCGGACCTTCCCCAAGAACATCAGCGACAGGAGATAAAGGGTCAGGACCTGCACGGCCAAGGCAACCATGAATCGACTTGACCTGAAGGATATGCTGATAGAGCAAATAAGCCCCCTCGGTGGTCAATATGTGGCTCAGCTTACCAGTAGAGGAATGTGGAGGCTGAGGTCCGCCTACAGCCATCACAACCTTTTCACCAACAGCCTCCGAGTCAGGAATAAAAGACTCATCCGCCCTTGCATCCTCGGGAGGGGATGCACGGAGGATGGCGTCATCTCGCTGAAGTTCAGAAATCTCGGAGACGGGCCCAAGGAAACTTTCGTCACCCCGGGCTGGGGCCTCAGCAGCTTGGGAGTCCTTAGCCGCCGAGAGAGCCCCCGCAGAGAGAACCGCGTCACACATGTCGCTAATCAAAGCGGCAAGGGCCGGATCAACTACTGAAGCAGCAGATGGTTCAGGAGAGCCTGGTTCGTCAGACGCCTACAAAGAAAAATGATCAAGTCATATCCCCGAGAGGAAAGAAAGCTACAACAAAGATAGAACTCCGACTTGGACTTACCTCCGGAACATCGTCTGCACCTTCACCCTTCTCAGTGATAGGTGTCCCACGAGACCTAACAGCAGCTCTCTTCACGGAAAAGGTCGCTCTACTGTCAGGAGATTCGTATCTGACCCGTTTACGCGAGGGACCGGATACAGCTGAAGGGTGTTCTTCTCTCACTGCTCCCTCTTGTGTAATAAGCGGCGGATCTTCCGCCGGTTCATCAAGTGGGGGAAGCGGTTGATCCGCCACTTCTTCATCCCCACCAGAAAGGAAGTCTTCGCTATCATCCTCCTCCTCAGCCGACTCGGAAGGTTCTGATTCAGGGAGAGGAATCTGGAGCGCCAGTTGCTTTCTAGCCTTAGCCCCCTTAGGCTTCTCCTCTAAACCAGTATCTACGATGAAGCTGGTACTCGGATCGAAGTTAACAGGAGGCTTGTTCGCCATAACGTAATACAAAACGGCCACGTACAGAATTTCCCTCGGCGCATTGGCATCGGGAACCGAGAAGCTGGCCCGAGTATGATAAGCGTCAAAATAATTCTACGCTCGGACGCCGTCAAGAACACTACCTTCAAAACCCAAACAAGGGTTGGGACAATCAAGGAACAACTGGCTATAACCAAATTGACGGGAAAACCTACTGGGTAGGTAAGGCTCCAAGTACACATTATCCCGGTTGCGATAAACCAGATGCGCGGGGCGGATATTGCGCAACCAAGCAAGCATATCCGGAGACAAAAAATGAGAAGGTCCAGTACCGTCAAGGTGTACCTTCCTCACTTCCTCATCAGAAAAAGGAGGAACAGACACAAAGAGATCACACCCATCCACTCTCGCCAACGCCCTCCGACAAGCTGGCATAGTGTTGTATTCCCAAGACCGGTGATGGCATTTGAAGAGGAAAGCATCCTCGGCTGTAGCATCTTCCGCTACCCCAGGTCCTAGCAAAGACTTATAGTGCATCGCTAACCACCCCATTAGGTAGTGAAAGGGCAGTTCTACGCGCTCAAAATCCAAAGTCTTCTTGCGAGCAATAACCTTGGACGAGAATGTCCGCAGACCATGATGTATGCTGCATACCATAGCAGGAAGGAGGGCCAGCCTAACTCCGAAAACTAGCTTAACGGCAGGGAGGATGAAATGATGACCAATCCTCTCGATAGAGCCCGCTCCGCCTGAGACTACGCAGTTCCGTAGCCATATCATCAGAAATCCAGCCAGAAGCGCCTTCTCCGACAGTTGTATGGTCCCGTAGTGAAAATAACTAAGAGAGTCAGCTTGACTCCCGAATATATCACTCTTGGATCGCGACTTTTTGACATTGGACATCAGATCCCTTACCTCTGTATGCGTTCGAGGGGCTCGGGGAGTAACTTCACCAGAAGGATCAACCCTAAAGAGATAATTAATCCAGGATGTGGTATGGGGAGCGGTCCCCTCAGAGCTATCCGCCGTTTTTATAGCCATTTGATGACAAGCACTATGGTGGCACAACAACTCCCGATACACCGCAATAAAACCTGGGAGTTGCCTGTCCAAGGCCTCGAACTCCTCATTTGACGGGGTATACACCTCGAAAGGCTCATTCCCCTATAGAAGTTTAGAGACAGTATACATCTCGTGAAGAGCAAGCCCCAGTTCCCCTACTGGTGTAAAGAATGTCCCCGTTCGCTGGCTGTACATCTCCAAGAGCGCTACGAACAGTAGTTTATTAAGGGGAAGCCCGTGACAAGTGCCCCGAATGGCATGGTAAAGCCCCACCTCCCGCAAGAATGCTCCATAAGTCTGTAGAACTCAAGCAGTCAACTGGGCCCACGTAGAGGTGGGGTTTATCCAGTTCGGCAATGCCAGCCTACCAACAGGATAAGACTTCTTACGAACCAGCCGATTCAGGAAAGTATCAGCCTGAGTAAGTGTGAAATTGGGACCATATACATTCATAAAAGAGTCCGGGGCCAGACCCATCATATACCGGAGGACGGAATCCTTACCTGTATACGCTGACTTCATATTCGGATTATAATGGATGTTGCCCATCAACATCCCTGATTGAGTGGGAGTTAGGTTACACACCATCTTTCGGTCTAGCAACACCATATTGAACCATGACAAAGGATAATGACGTTCCATGAGAGGAATATGGATTGCCACCCCATCCAAAGAAAAATCCCAGTTCTCAGAAATCTCTAAGACCTGAGGATTCTTGATGGTTAAAGCATCCCCAAAAAGGAACAAAGGCTTCAGGTATTTTCCATCCAGCTTCCCAGCATTCATCATGGAACGGAGGTAATGAAGGGTTTGACTCTCTATAGCCTTCAACCTCTTCGAAGGCTCATCAGTAGGGAATTGATTCAATACATGCCTGATTAAGTCGTCAAGACGCACGCCCAGGGCAAATTGATTCGAACCCACTATTAGCTCCCCAGCAGGATTTACGGGCAAGCTCACTGGAAAAATATGAAAGAAACGAGGTTAGAAGATAGTCAAAAAAAACAGAAGCATTGGAAAGGTCATCTGAGCCTATGCGGCTCGGCTCGTTACAGCTTCATGCGGCTCAGCATTTGATACGTATATGCGGTTCAGTGCATCATAACCTCATGCGGCTCCGAGTAGCCGAGCTCATACAACTCAAGTCCAGACGAACTGATAGACCCATGCGGTTCAAGTTAAGCACGCCTACAGAGTCAGATTCATGCGAGCTGACGTGAGCAGACGAATTTTTGCGGTTCAAAAAAGGTGAGCAACGCTTATGCGGCCCAAATCAAAAATACGTATGCAAACGCAGATCGAGTATAACAAGTTCATGCGGCCCCATAAGACGAAGGGCTCATGTAGTCCCATCGATAAAGCCCCGTATACGTGGCTTGTGCATAAAGTATGCAGCAGAGCCATGGCGACAGTTAGGGTTTTCAGACGATCTCTTACCAGCGATAGACGGATGGACATCGGGATGGATGGAGTGCGCAATGACCGGCGGAGGGGCGACTACGTTTGCCGCAGCAGTCGCTGTAGAAGCAACTGCCTTACCCTTAGCGGCCTTCGATGCTGCAGCTTTCTTGGGAGCCATTGTCGGTTGCTAAAGGAAGAAGACGAAGAGCAAAGACGGCAAATAGAGAATCAGAGCAAAGAGAGAAGGTAAAGAAAAACCCCAAGAGGCTTAAAAACTCCTATTTATAGGCAAAAGAGACCCACGAAACGAACAGACGTCTCGGAGTATGCCTCAGATTACGTGCCGCCCCCAAAGAATAAAAGCAAAACGCTTCGGTCAAGGCAAAACCGACTCTTGGGATCCTCCCCCAAAAGGTGGCGTTAAATCAAATCAAAGGCACATAATGAAGATTTACACACGTGTTCAGGACACGTGGCAACCAGTTTATGCGGCCAGATGAATTTATGCGGCTAAGGCACTTATGCGGCTAGGAAGCTCAGGCAGACAGAAAAATTCTATGCGACATGAACGGGGCCATGCTTCTTATTCAAAGTATTCCAATTTTTACAAATTGAAAACTTTAAAGGGGGTCCTGTAGAAGCATGGAAAATATTAGAATAATGATCCATGCGGCACGGAGTAAGAAGCTTATGCGGCTCATACAGGAGCGGCCCTATGCGGTTCAAAGAAGACTCTCAATCGTATGCAGCTCGGGAGCGTATGCGGTTCAGCAAGGCATATACGGCTCGATGGATGCCATGTGTGATCCTTCCCTACAGCTGGTCGTTTGGGGGTGGCCTCATTTAATGCTCTGACACGACTTGACGACTGTGACTGCTCTGACATAAAGTGTCATAATGGCTCTACCATAATGACAGACTTTTCGGGAATGGAAGAAGATCTCTGACACGAACCGTCAGAAATCCTAGGTTGCCACGTGGCAACTCTCATGCGACTTAAATGGAAAACAGCTCCATGCGGCTCACGAAGAAGTCACTCTATATGGTTAGCAGAAATCAGCCATATGCGGGCCACCGAGAGCTCAATCCCTGCGACTCAATATAATGCTAGCTCATGCGGCTCGCAAAGACTATGCATATGCGGCTCACGGAAGGTTCGTCCCCTGCGGCTCGATAAGGCATTATCTCATGCGGCTCAGGAAGAGTATCTCTCTGCGGTTCGATGATAGTCAATCCTATGCGGCTCTGACAGGACTCACGATTAAGACACGTGGCATGGGATCAATAAGAGATTTAACCGAATCTCAATAAATATATTTGACATCATCGTCATAATTACTGAGATCAAGGCATATCATTTATCATCAAGCTAATGGGACACATGGCGAGCAATCAGATATTAGCATAATCAATCACGAGGATTTAAAGCAGCTAGCATTAATTGCTCATGGGATACGATGCTATCCGCATTAATGGCCGAGATTCACTATAATCAGGATCAAGGGTTCAGATAGAATGAAGGAGCACCGACATTCCAAACAGATAATCATTAGCAAATCCTAATGATCACCCCCCCCCCACTCTTATAAATAGCCAGCATCATTCCCTTGAAAAAAAAAGAGGAAGAAGAAGAGAGAGAGGTCGGCACCAAAAGAAATAAGAAGAAGAGAGAGAGAGATCGGCACCAAAAGAAATAAGAAGAGAGAGATCTACACAGAGAAAGCTCCCCCTTCCTTCTTGATAATCACAGAGAGAGAGAGAAGCCAGGAGAGCAATCCGAAGAGAGTAAGAAGAGCGTTTCTTCATCAACGTCGAGCAGATCTTTTCCGAGCCAAGACTGCATACTGATCGTCCAAGGAGTAAGGCAGAGCGGCCGTCGCTTTCCCGAGCCTCTATCGTTACCCCCCAGAATAAAAAATAAACAATCGTACTTAGTCTGCTGTACCTAGGTTTTCGTCCCTAGGCTTTCTTTGTACGAGCGAGTTTGTATTGTGAGTCTAAGTTCAGTCCTCCGATAATTGTTCTGTTCTTTTACAATCAATGGCAAACAATGTATACATAGGCTTGGTTTTGGTTAGGCCTAGAATTGTTTAGACCTAGAATGTCTAACTTGTACTAGTTTGACCTTGTTGACCAAACCCTAACTAGTTTGACATAATTTGACTAGAGTTGACCTAGTTTGACTTTAGAGTTGACCAGAGTTGACCAAGAGTTGACTTTGGCCCAGATTGACTAAGAAACTTGTAGATGTATTATACTCTTTAAATTATAACTCCTTTGTATACATCATGACTTGTGTTGCTCTAAATAGGACTCAGTTATCTCGCTTCGGACTTTATATTCTCACGGACATTCAAATTTCAGGCGAGTACATTCTCTGATCATTTCATACTTACTAGGACTTATAATCATGTTCTAGATTACTTTACTTGATGCTGACACTTGTTATCATAGATTAGTACTATATGGATCTTTCATGCGATGTTATTCCCTCATCGGATACATCGGGTATTTCGTGTTCGTGTACTTTATCATGGACATCCTGTACTCCTTGTGTTCGTATTATTCATGTACAAATTGTGTGAAATCGAGTACTCTCATATACTTTCATGATCATCGTGTAAAACTATACTTCGTGTGCAATAACATAACTTGATTTGATCCTTGTATATTGATTGGGGACGGGGTAGTAGCTAGAAGTGGTTATGTGATCAATCTTGTAGTTACTCGTGTGAACCTCTGTAGATTATTCGTGTGCAACATCGTGTCGTTTACATAACCGTCTTGTGATCTGAATCACTAGTCACTTACAGTTCTTACTTATCATGTATATATTTCCAGCTTACAAATATCTATCTTATTTTCGTGTACATCTTCTTACAGTTCTTACTTATCATGTATATATTTCCAGCTTACAAATATCTATCTTATTTTTGTGTACATCTTCTTACAGTTCATGTATCTTACTCTTTTGCATGCTTTATATTTTCTACCATGATATGAACTGTGTGAGATGTATTGTGCTCATTCCTGTCCTGACTGGACCTGTTGAAAATATTACAGATGACGTCGAAGATTTCTGTCCTATGTACTATGGAGCAGCCCTAGACGACACTTGCGAGCAGGACTCTCAGGAGGACTCTGCTCTAGCTGATGATATCACCCCTACTGCCTAGACTAGTTTAGTTAGGCTTTATCTTACTTGTTGTTGTCATTTGAGACTTGAGATGTATTATGTTTTGTTGTTGTTATTGTGTCATATAGACACTTAGACTTATTTTTCTTTCTGTTTGTACTTCCTTTGAGATTTTTATATCTATGATATCGTGCTATTTCTATCTTAGAATGTGATTGAGATGTACCTTCTATTTGTCCTTCGTGCGGAGAGTATATCTTGTGCAGTTATATTTATACTGTGTTAGATGTTGTGACCTAGGACAGCCTTCTACCGCCGACACTGTGGCGTAGGCTGGACGTACCCACTTCTTGTGTTCCTATACTGGGTGCGGGTCATGACACCGATCTTTGGATGCAACAGGTGTCATCGGCCTGTGTCAGAACTCGATAATCCCGATATTTGGATGTAACAGATACTATCATGGAAGCTCAGAACAACAGAAAGACTGGGACAACGCATCTTCACCCTCGGGAAGAGCTCGAGTTCGACAGTTCGCCAAGGCGGAGCTCCGGCCAAGTTCATCTTTATATCAAAATAAAGAATAAAAGCAAAGCTTTCCCTCATGCGGCTATTTATAAACATAGGCAGCCTACATCAGAGTACCAAATGGCCAACGTTCCAAATTATATGCAATGAATTTGCATTAATAGCAAATGCATCCGTCTTCTCGTATTCGACTAAGTCAAAGCAGCCATTAACGCCTCAAAGAACTCAACAGATGGGCCAAAGAGGATGCGACACATTGGCAGATGTGTCGTCGATATCATGCATACCCCATGGATGCGCCCAGTGTAATGTCCCAAATTGGTGATACGTATTTAATGTACGTATAAGTGTTTTGGACCCATATTTTATTTAGTCATAATTAGTTATCTTGGTTTATTTTGCATTGGCTTGGTTTTATTGGCATGGATAGTTCAATTGGTTTTAATGGTTCATTGGTTTATTTTTGGATTAGTGAGGCTTGGTTTATTTCATGATTCATTTGGTTTAAATTGCTAGGGAGAGAGTTTATTGGCCTTGACTTGGTTCACCTTGGTTTATCTTAGCTTGGTTTATTTTGGGTTTGACATGGAGAACCACCACCCTACTATAAATATTAAATTCCCTCTCTCTCTCCTCATTTATTTTTTTCATCTTCTTCCTCATTACTCTTTCCTCTCCACCAATAACACACCACCAACCTAGGCAAGTTGCATCTTGCTATCACTTGAAGGCTACATTTTATTTGTCTAATAGCTTTATTAGCTCATTTTAAGCAACATTAGAACTTGGATTTTCTCCATTTGGAGCTTGGAATTTTGTAGATCTAGGATTAAAGTATTTTCGGATTTTGGTGGTTTTGATCTATAAAACTTGTTCATTTTCATGTTTTGATTGTTCCATGTTGTAGAGAATTTAATTTTACACAACTTAGACCTTTGCAAAGTGGATTTTCATTGAGATTTGACCTAGTTATGGTCTTTTGAAAATTTGAGTTCTATGGCCATTTTGTTCTCAGCCTTGGGGAAGAAGACCCCCTGTCCCGACCGCAATCCAGCTAGCCCAGCGCTCTTTAGCGCTGGCGCCACTCACCCGGTCTAGCCCAGCGCTCTTTAGCGCTGGCGCTGCCCAGCCCAGTGCCTCTTGGTGCTGGCGCTCTCCATTTCCCCAGCGCAATCCAGTGCTGGCGCAATCCAGTGCTGGCGCAATCCAGTGCTGGCGCAATCCAGTGCTGGCGTAATCCAGTACTGGCACAATCCAGTACTGGCACAATCCAGCCTGGCGTAACCCAGCCTAGCATGGTCCACTTGTCCCTTTCCAGCGTAGTCTGATTCAGGCACAACCTGAGGCATGCGCAACCTAGCCTTGCGCAGTCTAGTGCCTAGCGCAACATGACTTGGCCTGACTCTTCCTGGCGCAACCTGACCCAGGCTGCCCGGCGTAGTCTAGTCTTGGCACCTATTTACATTATGTTTTATTTTATCTTCTTTTAGTGCATGGTATTTCCTGTTTATGTCCTTACGCCTTTTGACACGACATTGATATGAGCATAATGTGAGCATAGCATGGTTGATGTATTAAATTCTGTGAGCAACTTGATAGTGACCCGTGGTGGTGCACTCTAGATAAGTGAATGGCATAGTTTATTGAGCGCCGTTGCGACGGCTCTATTGACATGATAATGTAATATTGACCTGGATACCGTGGGTGACTTGTGAATGTATTGATAAATGAACCAGTGTGTCTTGCATCATGTCTAGGGTATGGATCCCTGAGTACCACGGTCAGGGGTACATATTAAAATAAACTAAGGTTAATGACTAGAATAATTCACTAGTCATGAAGAGATGTTCCCCAGTTACAGGCGATCTCGTTATTCCGGCCGCAAATGTTTGGACTTGTAGCCTGCCGACGAGTAGGGCACATTTTCAGCCCACTGTTATGTGGGGCACTCTCTATTGTCACTTTAAATGATTGAATGATTGTCACTCTAGTGTATTGTTCTCTCTCTGATTGTCACTATAATGATTGAACTCTCTAAATTGTCACTACAATGTTCGCCTGGATAACCTGGATAGCTGCAGGGCCTGTGACTACTTGGAGCATCTCATTGCATCTTGCTAGTAACTAGGATTGTGATAACCCTAGTTAGTTAATGTAGAAAGCCGTAGACAATGATTGGCCGTGATTGATTGGATGGAGTCTAGTCTAGTATAGTATTGTCTAGAAGTGATTGATTGAAAGATTGTACCAGAATAATTGAATGATTGTCACACCATTGTTACTATAATGATTTTCCTCTATTGTCACTCTAGCGTATTGTACTCTATTGTCACTCTAGCGTATTGTACTCTATGTCACTCTAGCGTATTGTACTCTTCATTGTCACTTTTGTCATTGTACTCTCTCATTTTCACCTTATTGATTGTCACCTTTAGCAATAAATGATCAGAGACTAAGTTCTGTTCAGGCGAAGGGTTACAATCTCGGTCCTTATTTGGTTTAAGGATTATAACCTGGCTTCCGGAATAGTACCTTCATCTTCTTTCAT